>JBAMYA010000004.1:12493519-12530039 GCA_037176975.1 Arrhamphus sclerolepis | reverse complement strand
CCCTCGTTTATGGAACGCTCTTCCTCTTTCTTTGCGCCTGACCAACAGTGCTGACTCTTTTAAAAGACAATTGAAGAGCCTTTTATTTAGACAAGCTTTTACTTGACTGAACAATTTATTTTGTTGTTATTGATTTTTACGTGTATTTATGCCGTCTGTTTTAAATTTCTTTTTATCCCGCTCCACATTTTATTGTAAAGCACTTTGTGATTCCTGTCTGTGATAAGTGCTTTAGAAATAAAGTTGATTGATTGATTGATAGAAAAACCTGCTCATTCAGTATGTTCAGGCAGTTGAATCGTTCAATATTTACATCCCCAACCAAATTGAAATTTTTTTTTTCTTTCAAATCAGCATCACTAATAATCTCTTTGGATTGTGCGCTCACGAGTGCTCTTTCTTTGACTATTAAACTTTTCACGTTCTACTGTTCTGTTGTTTATTACTCCTGGATTAGTTCCCTTTGCTTTGGTTTGCCCCCTTTGAAATAGATTATGATCTTAACCAATATCACATTTATGGGTTTTCTTTTTTTTTTTCTTTTGTTTTACGCACATGTTTCAATTTAAATGTAATATTCTGTCAGAGATGTTGGTGCAGTGCAGGTAGCATAGGTAGGAAAGTTGGCAGCAGGGTCGATTTATGGATTCAGGATTCAAGAGTGAAGTGTTGCTCATGCTCCACGCTGTTCTCGCACAATTTTTGTTTCTGGCGTTATATCATTTACCACAAGCTTTGTGATCAGAATGCCTCAAAGCTGAAGCAGGGTGTGAGTCCACTGAGTGGGGGAGGACCTTTTTTCTGTTTTAAGAAGCATCCTTTCAAGGTTCCCACCACCACGGTGTTCATGTGTGTTCTGTGCCACTAAAGCTGTAGGTCGGTGTGTCTTTGAAGCCGTGGCCTTTGTGTTGTTGGCCTTTAATGCGCAACTGTCTGCTGAGCAGCCTAAATCCTCTATAAAGTAGGAATAATGAGAGTACCTCATCTCATACAGAACATTAATCATGCCTCAGATACTGTACTAGATAGTGTTGGGGAGTTTGGGTTGAATGAATGAAGAAAGAATAAAAAAAAAAGGATTCCTGTGTAAATGAATCCATGTTTTACTGTATTTCACATGTATGGCAAATCTGCTGGTATTTTCAAACTATCTTCATACCTTTATTCCCAAGCAGGTAATTTGAAATTAAGCGGGCATGAGTAGAGCATATCATGTTACCCAACAGGAATATGATGCTTTCATTGTATTTTGTTTGTTCTTTGTGTGTATTTTGTTGTTAGACATCCCAGATGAAGAGGCGCAGTACTGGACAGGGAAGCTTGAACGTATCAACACTATGGGAATCCATGATGAGGTAAAGTATCGTTATGTTGGTGTTTATTTTTATTAAGGAGTTGATTTGTGTACTATTCATGCCCATTGCACACAAAAACATACAGTTGTGTTTATTGTACTTGTTTGAGGGAGTGGCCAAAGTAAATTACTACTACTAATAATAAAAAACTTGTCTGATACCTGATGTGTTTTTTGTTTTCTTTTCTTTTTCTCTCTCCTCTGCAGTACCCTCTCCACGAGGATGATCAAAGTGGTCCACTTCCGTTTGCAACCTCTCAGTGCTGTGAGTTTGTCTTCCATTTGTGGTACACCTATCAACCTCTAGATGGAGCCAGATCCTCACTTATGTAGCTCCAGGCTTCACTTCTGTAACCCTCCTTTGCTCTATTGTCTGCTTCTTATAGCGACCGTGTGATTAGAGTTGAAATTAAACAACTGTACATCTCAGAGTTTGTTTTCTCACTTTGATCAGATCTGCTGATGGGGTTCCTCATTCTTGCACTTTTCGAACACAGGGGCCCTTTTTAATTTGTAGCACAAACCCATCTTGACTTACCTCTCACGTGTAACATTTGCGCTTTCACCAGGCAACTATTTCGGATGGTCTGACCCAATGAGTATGTAGCAAACTTCTATGGAATTCTGTCCCTGGCCAACCCTCAGCCCTTTCTGCATGTCATAATAATCCCTGTAACATGTAAACTATACAACCCCTATGCATTTTATTATCATAACTTCATTCTAACTGACACTTTTCACTGGTGTTTTCCTTGATTCCCTTTGGCCTTTTTATTTCCCGTTGTGCTTCTGCTGTTGTCTTACTGTGTCATGATATTTTTGGTGGACATCCCAGAAAGAACATAAAACCAAGCCCTTGATTTGATTTTTTTCCTTCTCTCTCTCTTTCTCTGCCCCCTCCCTCCAAACAGGAAAAAAAGCATTCTACGCCTCTTTGCAGGAAGAAATGTTTAAATTCTATAAGAGAGCTTTTGGAAGGAGGATTCGAAAATGGATACTTAAAGGATAACTCAAATTCTTACTGTTAAAGGGTTAAAGCTCCATTCAGATTTTCAAACTTCCAATTTATATTTCTCTCACTAAAATGACAGGTGACAATGTGAAAGAAAACATGTATACACAGTATAGCAACAGATATTTGTCCTTTCTTTCAGTAAGAAGGCTTACAATAATGTTTTACATGTTTGCAGATCTGCTGACAAGAAGCATTTAGCAGGTCAACTGGCGAGCCATGATTTCTTAGTGATGCAATGACCAGTGCAAATAGTGACTCTTATCATTATAGGGCACATTGTAGGTATTTTTGACACAAAGGTACCAGCTAAATATATTGCTTTGTGCTGCTCGCATGTAATTTACAACTAATTGCGTCACCAGTTTAATTTTGCAGCTGAGGTTATTTGTCAAATGTAAACTAAATGCTGATTAAACATCAAACGTTCAGACGTATTGTGCATGCTCAATATGCTTCTCCCACAATTCTGACACTATAATCTGTGCACAGCTGTTTGATTGCAGTCAATGCTTGTAGTTATCCAAGAGTATTAAGACAGATTCTGTAAGATGCATGCAGCCTTTGATTTATGACAGGCTATGCCAGAGTTGTGCATTTATTCAAGGCTCCGACTCTGTTTACTTTGTTTACAGTGTGTGTACGTTATCTAAGGCTGCTGCCTGGTAACCTTTTACAATGCTACAGAGAGCTAGCGGGCTGTTTCTTGTTTTTTCTCAGAAGATGCTTAATTTTTGTAGCAGGGATGTCAGTTGACACTTCTAAATGTAGTAAAGTTTTCTTATTCAAAAAAAAAAACTACTTGGCTAGAATTGTTAAAATTGGTAATTTAAAAAAAAAAAAGGTTGTCTAGATCATTTTTCTATTTTTAATTTCTTAGAAATCAGTTTTTGTAGTCATTTTGCCATCTTATGTTACCACTTTACATGGCATCTATAATGATACAACCCACACTCTTCAACTTTGTGCATGATATGCGCATGTACAACATCTCCTTTAAACTGGTTATTGGCTTACTATAATTTATTTGTTTACCTGGAACTTGCCATGTGGTCCGAATAAAGAAAATTCAAACAAATGTACATCCTCCCCTTTACATGGCTGATTGTTTTTGTTTTGTTTTTTCTATGCCTGCTGTCATAAAAGCCATAATAACAAGACATCCAAGTACACCAGTAAATTAGATTTATGCAGCATGTCTTGTTGCCTGTTGCAGCTTTGGATGACCAGGACAGTGCTGTAGATGATCGGGACAGTGACTACCGCAGTGAGACCAGTAACAGTTTGCCGCCTCGTTACCACACAACAGCTCAGCCCAACTCGTCCATGCACCAGTACCCCATGGGTCCCCGACCACAGTCCCACCCAGACTGCTGCACGGACTCTGTCCACAGTTTTGACCTGGACTACAGAGACCAGAGAGGAAGCAGGTAGACAAAATGGACAGGATGAAACCCAGACGCACTTTCAGTTACTTAAACTTTCAAACCATAATTTTTGCATACTTGTGCACACATAGACACTTAAATCTGAGGGTAATGTGCTCCCACTGCAATCATTTATTCTGTGTCGTAGTATTACTAGGAGCGGCTGAAGAATAAAATGGAAAGCAGCCATGTTTGCTGAATGTTTTCTTTAGTTTTAATGAACAAGTAGGACGGCATCATGTCCTGAGTTTAAACAAAACGTCTTGGCAGAGTGAAATGAAATATGGCATTGTGTCTTTTGTTTTATTTCCAGTTCAGTATATTTTTGTACTCACACAAGTACTCATTCTAAGTATCATTTATTATAAAGTGTTTTCCCAGGGAGAGTTTACCTGACAAGGAATCTAACAAATCCACAAGAATCTATTTGTATAAAATAATTAGAACATTTCAGCAAACAGTCTTTATGTGTTTGCATATGCAAAATAGAGCATTTTGCATATTATGATTACTACTATTCTAGTATTTAGGAGACATATTTTTTTCCATGAGACAAATGTTCTTGGTGCATCGAATTTAATCTCATGCACAGAATGCATGTGCGCCACATGCATTCTGCTACAAATCTGCCTGTGTTGACTGATAGCAAGCTTATCCAGATAATTCTACATCAGGGGAAAGAAGAGGGGGGGGCGGCAGCATTAACAGCCAGGGGGAGCCCATTGTCTATATCAATGTGTCGTGAGGGTCTGTGATGTTGCTTAAACTCCCTGGTCGTTTGAAAGGCTCTGAACTCAGTTTGGCCATTTAATATAGGAAACCCCTCTAAGATAACTCATGAAGAAGTAGTTCTGTGACAGATGCCTCTCTCTTTGGCAACTGAAATCTTCATTGAATGCCATATGGTGGTGATTTGGCATAATCACCACTCTGAACACTAGTTTAGGCTGAGTGTCGAAGAGCTGATAAGTGAGATGTTGCTGTGGGGATTTACAAAGACCTTATTTCACCAAGGATCATGTAAACATAGCTACACAGACAGTCTCTCACTGTACACGTGTGATTTATCACCCATACAAATGAAATGTACACTAATTTGTTTATTTTCTGTCTTTTTTTGTTTTGATTTAATTTTTCATCTCTTAATTCTTTGGGACATCTCTTTTCTTTTTAGTTAAAGAGCACAATTGTTCATTTGTGTTTTTTTTTGTTTAGTTTTTTTTAATCTGTGCATGAAAATGTTCCTCTCTTAATTTCTTGTTTCTTGGTTTAATCATAATGCTTAACTTTTGTCTTTCTTTGTATTTTTCTTTTTGTTTACTTCCTGTCTGTCCTATATCCATTCCTATACCCTTATTAAATCTGTTCCTGAAACCTAATTAGATCTTTAAACCAGAAAGGAAGGGTCAGAATTATACCTGTAGACTCTGGTATGGGGGTTGAAGATTGGGAAAACAAATACAGAGGGCGTAGTAAGCCTCAGCTAAGTGATTTCTTAGATGATGAGGACAATAGCATTATCTTTCAAATGGAAAGAACCAAGCTGGATTCACCAAATACGTCAGTCTGTCAAAATACAACACGTAGAAGTTTTCCTCCTTCCATCTACCCAGAGGGCTATGACACTATTGATCGACGACGAAAGAAAAAGATAACAGACCCGAGAGGCTTGCTCAGTACAGATGCAGACATGAACGAAGATGCTTTTAAATCTGACCTTACCCTCCTTCATGAAAAGAGAGGGGAGTTGTTTATGCGACAAGTAGCAGAGATGCAGGAAGAAGAAGAGCGTATAACGCCAGGCCTCCAGCCATACAAGAATGGACTTCTGTATAAAACAAGAATGTGGGCTAAAAATGAGCTGGATACCACCTTGGAGAATTATGTTGCATACAAAAAAGAGCAAGATGCAAGAATGAGAGCACAGTTGGATTTTGAATTAGAAGGTTCTCAGGATCTGCAGTACCCTCCAGGAACACATGAGGATATTGATGGCCTTTCCTTAATGGCTGAAGATTTGTATTCACAGACTGTAGAACATTACAAAGATAGGCATTCTTCCGCATATGAGGGCCACATAGAAAATTCCCATGGCTGTCAGGAGAAGAGGGGCAGCAAATTTAAAGCTGGAGGGTGGGTGTCAGAGGCAATGCTTTCTCCTGTAGAGGAGCCAAGTGATGAATATGTGGACGCTATTGATGAACTCCAGTGTTTGGTTGAGACAGTTTCAGAATATCTTGCTGAAAAAGAGGAGGAAATTAGTAGGTACGGCTCTCTTCCTAAATTAAGCAAATCAAGGCTATCTTCTCTGGGTAGCAATAGGACAGATTCTCTTGGAGAGGATCAAAATAGCATCACAGATTCTAAAAGTGAATCACAGTCACAAGCTCCTTTGGATCAGGGTATTTCAGGTGTAAAAAATGCCATGAGTTCATTATTTAGTTCTCTCACAGATAAAGTTGGATCAGTCTCTAAACAGTCTGCTTCATCTGCACAAGCACCGTCTGCACAACCCTCTCAGTCTGGACTAACAAAACTGTTGTCCTTCATGCCTAAATCAAATAGCACAGCTCCGATAGCTGTTGTTTCACCAGTGGAAGCATCTCCTGAAAAAACATTCAAGTCTTTGCCTTCTCAGCCGCCACACGATGCCAAAAGTCACTATCAGGAAACAGAAACTTCCACAAAGAGTGGGACTAAAACAAGTGCAAAAGATCATTCAAATGAGGATGCAACCCAACCTCAAACCGTTCCAGGAAACTCATTATTAGGAAAATTTAATCATTTAAAACTTTTTTCAACTGGAGATGCTGAAAGTTCTGAAAGTAAGCAAGCACCAGAATCAAAATACTTTCAAGGTCATAGACAGTGGGATGAAAAATGGCCTGATACAGGTGTTCATCAAGATAAACAGTCAACACCACCCAAAGGAAGTAAGAAATCAGAGAAGTCAGGAAATTCAGCACAAGATACATATTTGGGTCAAAATCTCAATGAAGATTTGAAGAAACAAAATCCATTGACTTACAAACAAGAAAATGTTCCTGTTCCAGAAACGTCTGCCAACCAAACCGAATCTACAAACAGCAGATTTTTTAGCCCTTTTAAGAAATCATTAAGTTCATTGTTCACACCGGTTGCTCCTGTTCCACCCCAAGGAGTTCCTCCAGTTGCAGTTTATCCAGTGTTTAGAACTACAGGGGATCCTCAACCAGAGAAACCAGTGGAAGACCCATCACTTAGGAGCAATCCTAAACCACCTTGCCTCTCCTCTGAAAATGTTAACACTCAGCAATACCCAAAAGCAGAGGGAAGCCTGCTTTCTGGCTTTTTGAAGTTGTCATCCACTGAAGACAATAGTGCCACAATGAAAACACAGAATCCGCAACAAGCATGTCATTCACCTTCAGCAACCTCAGCCTCAGTCACCCAGACGTCTGCAGTGCCCCAGGAAAACACTGACAAAGGATGGTTTTCAAGTTTATTTAACACCTCCCCAGCTCCCTCTGGTTCAAACCAGAATTTTACCCGTAATCAGCAGACTGAGAATAGCAAAGCACCACCTGGCCCACAGTATACCTCAAATCAAAAGCCATCAGGAATCACTCATGAAATGCAACATCCAATTTCCAACCAGTCTGAATCACAGAGTTTTCTCACAGGCCTTTTCAAAGGGAACTCAGCTGAAAACATCTCCCAGGTGAAGTCTAATCAACCCAAACAAGGTGGATTGCTATCTGGATTTCTTAAATTTGGCTCATCAGGTGACATACCTGGCAATGTGCCACAGCAGGTGAACACTCAACCACCAAGGGGGAATAATCCCCCACAAATTTCTCATCACCCTTCCACACAACAGAATTCCTCAGCTCCGCAAACCACTGGCCTTCTTTCAGGCCTACTGAAATTTTCATCATCAGAAAGCATCCAACAGAATGTACAGCCTTCTGAAGCTGAAAAGCAAAGAAACATCCCTGGCAGTTATCCTAGTCAACACCAGACCTCAGGTGAAACTCAAAAAACACAACCTCAACAAAAAGGTCTGTTTTCTGGCATATTTAAGTTGGCTTCTGCTGAGAATATCTCAGGCAGTGAAACAATTCACCAACCTAGTAATGTTCAACATGATCAACAAGATGTCAGTCATCAAAATACTCGAGGTCCAAATGCACATCCCCATCTGGTGAGCAGAAGCGTGAACCAGCAAGGTGTCCAACCAATAACAAATAAACCAGGCTTTGCTCGACAACAAACTGTTCCACTTCAACAAACACGGTCCCAACAAAGTGGCCTTTTACCTGGTCTTTTCAAATTTGCTTCAGCCGATAACATAAACACACAAAATCAATCATCAGCTCAAAATCATGGCATCCCCCCTAGTAAGTCTAGTTATGAGCCATCAAAACCAAATAATATCCCAATTTTGAACAAAAATCAACCACAAAATGACACAACACAAAAGACAAACCAAGCAAGTGGATTGTTTTTTGGAATATTCAAATCTTCTTCTGAAAATACTCAGCAACAGGAGCATGAAAACATCCATGAACCTCAAGCAAATAAACAAATCAAAGTGCCATGTAATCAGACGGGCCCAGCACAGATGGAGACAGCAAGTCAATCTGGAGTGCTGTCAGGGTTGTTTACAAAGTTATCACGAGCATCTGAAAACACTGACACAACCTGTCAGACATTAACAGGGCAATCACCACAACAAAAGACTGCCATGCCTGCAGCTACAATGCAAACTCCAGTTCATAAACTTCCATATGTATCACAACAATTCTCACAAGGGCATGCAGAAAATGAAAAGAGGACTCCAGGAGCTGTCCAACAAAACGTCCCTTGCACTAAAGATATTATAATGTCAAGCCATGTTACAGATCACCCACCCTCAGTTAATGCCATGGGACATTCATTAAATTCAGCAGTATCAAAAAGTTCTACCTCAGACTTTGGAGGGGAAAAGTTAGAGAAATCTGTTCCAGATTTTCTCAGTCCAGGACAAAGCAAGCACTCTTTAATTAGTGCACCTGTATCAATTCATGATGAGAGTTTAGACTTGCGAACAACAGCTACTTATGCAAGATCTCTTCATAGTCAGGCAACATTCTCCTCCTTTAGCACAGGAAATTTGTCCCAGTTGCATTACACTTCCTCTGTCCCACCACCTACCCCAATGGCCTATAGTACTGGAAATATTCATTCTCTTTTCCACAACCATGCTACTTCTTCAGGTATGACCCCACAGGCATATTCTAGAGGAAGCACACCTTTGTTTGGAACAGTAACTCACAACCTTTATCAAGGTCATTTGTCAACATATGGAATAAGTCCCTCCTATGATGAAAATCAGTGGATCCGTGAAAGTGCTTTATGGCAGCAATTCGAAAATGAGTCCCTGAATTATAATTTTCAGGGAAATGATCGAGGCTATAGACAAAGCTGTCAAGATATGTCATCACCAGCATCTACTCTTCACTGCAGCTCCTTAAATATAAGTAATTCAATAAACCCTACTTCTTGGCAAGGTGTTTCATACCATCAAGATCAAATGGAATCATATCTGTTTGAAGGACAAACATGTCCCAAAAGAAAGTTATGGAACAGTAATGAAGAATTGGTAAACACTGCATATTCGCCTAATGACGAAGGTGTGTTGAACTTAACTACTAAACAGAGCGATACAAAATTTGGAAAATGCCATTCATTTAATGATTGTAGTTCTTACAGTTTGAATGGAGTTTCATATCATGAAGGCTATTATGAGGAGACTGCACCAAGCTTATCTTATTCAGCTAACTGGCAGTATGGAAGGGATCATGCAAACACACAAAATGCCCTCACTAATGACATGATCCATCAGGATCCATGTAATCTAACTAGACCAAGAGCTTCAAACTGTCCTCCAGGTGCCAATACTGAGGCAGAAGACCCCCTGTACCTTGAAGACTGTGAATGGTATCAGCAATGGCTTGCTCTCTTGGAACAAGGAATGTGGTGGCCAGCTGAAGATGGTGACTGTGGCTACTTTGTTTACACAGATCACGAGTACATTTATGCACTGCTTACAGATGCAGCAGGTGAATATGTGTATGCATGTACACCTGAATATGAATCTTGGGGAAATTCAGAGGGAATAAATAGTTTCCCAAGTGCTTGGCTGCACAATGAAATGGTTGTAGTCTGTGGTTTTAAAATTCCACTTTACAATGAGGATGAACTTCTTTGGCTTCCTGGTCAAGATCATGGTGATCCTCAGCTTCTCAATGCCCCTCTGGATTTGTCTGCTGCATATAAAAAAGGAAACCAGATCATGAATTTAAATCTGGAGCAGTTCTCTGAGATGTTTGAAAACTCATTTCTATCACAAGGCCAGCAAGGTGTGGATTTCGCATCTTACAGATTAAACAAAGTCAGGATGGACCCAAGACAGACTAGATGTCTCTATGAAGATCACTGCCAAGGTGTCATTGACCTTTCATGTCATAATAGAGATAAAACTGGCCCTTACTGGAACAACCAGGAGGTCAAAACATTTCTTGCTCAAAAAGTTTCTGTTTCCTTGAACTCAACTCCAACAGCAAATTCAAATCAGCTACTTTACACCTGCTATCAACCTGGTCAACGGCGGCGTTCATCTTCTGCTGTAACTGTGAAACACATAGATGATGTTTCTGAGAAAGAATGGAGGGAAAGAGTTTCACCAGCTGAAGAACTTCCTAATCGTAATGCAAAAAAGATATCATCCTTAATATCTTCTTTTGTGAGCAGACCATCGCAGGTGGAATTAAACAGTACTAGCAAAACTGTTTCTGATCAAGCTCCTGACAAACCTAAGAACATTCTGTCATCGGGTTTCCAGAGTCTGAAGTCTAAGATCATTAAAGAAGAATCTTCTGCTGTTGTTAGCAAGGCAGAAAGTGTTAAACAGCAAGTGCAGAAGCCAGCCACTACACAAGGAAGAATTTTACCCACAATACCAACATCCACACAAATAACCCAGCCCTCAACACTCTCACATGCAACTTCACAGAAGCCAAAACTGTCACGTCAGACTACCATGGTACAACAAACAGTTGCATCAACAAAGCCCAATGTCACAGTGCCTTCAAGACCACAAGAATCTTTTAATAAACCTGCACAATCTCCACTTAAAACAGATAAGCCAGTAGAAACACCATCAGAGAAATCATCGGATGGACCACAAGCAGGCCTCATGAATTTTCTTAAGTCTGCTGTAAAAATAGAAGAAACCAAACAAGATCCCCCAACATTTTCTCAAACATCTCCCAATCAGCAAAGCAAAACTGAGAGTAGTATTTCATTACCTGGCAGTGCCACTACCAATAAAGAGTCTACAGGAGTATCAAGTGTTTTTGGATCAATTACCAGTTTATTTAGTAATGAACCCTCTCAAGCACAAAAACCAAAAATGAAAGCCAGTGTTACAGAAAGTTCACTTTCATCAACATCATCTAAGGATATAGAAAGACAACAAACCATGGGCCAAACTGGTACTTCTCAGTCAGCACAAAGCCAAACTCCAACAAAAAGTATATCACAGGTTTGCCCTCCAAGTCTTTCTACTGGCCCTACAGTTACCAAGTCAGAAACAATGTCATCTGTTGGGCATGCCACACAAGAAGCAGGAGGTAAACCATCTGGTGGACTGTTTGGATTTTCAATTGGAGATATGCTGGCAGGATCAACACCAGCTTCCCAGTCTAGCCCCATGACTCAAACATCGGCATCAGCTACAACTCAGCAGGAAGAGTCACTTGGTAAAAGTATACTTTCAATGTTTACAGGGCCAGCCCCCCCACAGGCTGCACCCAAAACTGGACCCCCGCCTCAAACACATCCATCAAGTGAAGTTCCACAACCTCCTCAACAGGAAACTATTGGTAAAAATTTATTATCAATGTTTGGAGGATCAGGTCCTTCCCAACCTGCTAAGCAAACAAAACCTACTGCTGAGACACCACAACAGGGAGCTGTTCCTCCAAAGGATCCTCCATCAACAGGATTCCTTTCAATCTTTGGTGGTCCCAGCACCCAACAGTCTCAAGCTCAGTCTGGATCTCTTCTTGGGGGAATTTTGCCTGGGTCATCAAGTTCATCTGAAAGCCCAATGAAGGGGCTATTCTCAGTGTTTAGTGATCCTAGTCCTCAACAAACTATGTCATCTCAACAAAGAGCTCAGTCCCAAACCCAACAAGGGAAACCTCAGGCACAAGATAAACCACCAGAGCCTCAACCACAAGGACAAACAGCTGCTTCTGTTCTTGGAGGTATATTTGGTGGCTTATCTGCCTCAAATGAAAGTCCAAGAAAAAATTTGTTCTCCATGTTCAGTGGTCCCAGTACTCCTCAGACACCAGGAGCCAGTGGAAGTACAAACAAGTCATCAGCATCAGGGACTGGAGCACCAAAAGTATCTGCTAAGAGTTTAGTCTCAGATTTAAACAATGTTCTGTCACCACCACAACAATCATCCAACTTATCACCTGCTGATAAAGAACCACAACAAAGTTCATCACAAACCTCCAGTAGCAATGTTCCAGAGCCAGCAAATTCCGGTGAAATATCAGTCAAACTCCCTGATAGCAAAGCTACTGATGTCTCAAGTGAAGTAGATGCAAGTCAGTCCAGTTCTGTAACTATGACAAGCTCTCATAAAGAGGACTCCACAATAAAAAACACTGATTCTGCATCTGAAGAACCAAAATCAGAGTGTATGATTTTGCCAAAGGAAGCAAGTATGGCAAGTGCACCTCATGATGCTGATCTGCCCAAACAACCTTCTGGTTTGTTATCTATGATCAGCGGATCAGGCACACCTTCTTCATCCTCAGCTGGAATCATGTCAGAGGGTCCAGGAAAGGGTTTGCTTTCTTTATTTTCTCCACCTACCACTGATTCTGCCACTAACCAGACTGGCCCTTCACCTGCTGGATCTGTATCAACGTCATCAGGTCCCAAGGACCAACCAACCAAAGGTTTATTTTCTGTTTTTGGAGGATCTGCACCTCAAACATCTTCTCAACCTGGAAGTTCTTTGTTAGGGGCAGTGTTTGGAGGGTCTTCACCTCAAACACAAAATTCACAAACAGGAGGATCTTTATTAGGTGGTTTATTTGGAGGATCTGCACCTCAAACTGCCCAGGTTGGTTTGACTAAACCTGGTGGCTCTGCTCCTCAAGCTGCAGGACCTCAGGGAGGGCCATCATTGCTTGGAGGCTTATTTGGTGGATCTGCGCCCCAGGCTGCTGGTTCTCAGACAGGGGGATCTATTTTGGGTGGTATTTTTGGAGGCTCAGCTGCTTCAACAACAATGCAACAGACAGGTGGATCCTCTGCCACACAAACTTCAACAGCACAAAATAATAGCTCTTTATTGGGAGGTATTCTGGGAGGGTCATCTTCTCATTCTCAAACTGCTACTGCACAAACGGGCACATCTTTTCTGGGTAACATTTTAACAGGAGCTGTTCCCAATGAGACCTCTGGTAAAGGTTTGCTTTCAATGTTTGGAGGATCTGTTCCAGCTGAAAAACCTACTTCAGCAGCTGTTCCAACAACGAATGATGACAAGAAAACATTAACCCCAACTATTCCTGATGGTGCATCAGGTGTAGCTGATGCACTAAAACCTACTGATGACTGCAAAACCACTCCACTTAGTGCGGAAACAGCCATGATTGATGCAACTAAAAGCAAAGGCCAAACGGAGACGGTACAGCAACCTGAGGGCACAGTGGTGTGTCCTGAGGCAAGCTTATCCAAACCTGATGTCGGTCTTACTGAAGAACTTGGTTGCCAAGGTACTGACAGTACGGCGGCTTTAACTGAAAAAAGTCAGTCTAAAGAAGCTGAAACCTGTGCACCAGCACAACAAGTGACAGCAAGCAGCCAGAATCAAGATATGCCACCACCTGAAGTAGAAAAAGAATTACGACCCCCTCCATCAGTGAGTCCTGTGGTCCAGGTAGAGCAGCAGGCTCCTGAGTCAGACAAATCTGGCAGTGATTCAGCTGTAGATGCAGTTACAGGTTTAATGTCCTCCTTGTTTAAACCAGCTTCTACTCCCACTGAAGGTGTCCAGCAACAACAGAAGAGCTCGATTTTTGGACTGGGAGGGACATCAACCCAAGCTTCCAATCAGACTGGACCGTCACTGTTAGGTGGGATTTTTGGAGGATCTAATACCCAGGCAGCATCTCCCCAGACTGGAGGATCATTGCTAGGAGGTTTATTTAAGGGGTCTGCACCACAATCTGGTCCTCAAACCACAACCCCTGTCCCTGGAGGTTCAATATTAGGTGGCGTTTTTGGAGGAGGATCTGTTGCCAAGTCTGCAGCTCCCCAGACTGGTGGATCATTACTTGGTGGGATGTTTGGAGGAGCTGGGGCTGCATCACAGCCAGGTGGTTCTCTACTTGGAGGAATGTTTGGAGGTGCCTCTGGTCAGACTGCAGGATCTCAGACTGGAGCGTCAATTCTAGGAGGTATAGGTGGTTCATTATTTGGGGGTATGGGACAACCTCCTCGGCCTTCAGAATCGGTTTCAAAGCCAACACCTGCTACTGCACCAGATATTAAAAATGAAAACGCATCATCAAAAGTACCATCACATGGCTGTGAAAGAACGAATAAAATGGTTGATGAACAAGCAAATTCAGGCAGCCTAAGTAGTAGTGTTGCACCGACACCTGAGATAGCTTGTGCAAAAGCTTCTGACACCTCTGAAGTCACAAGTGAGAATAAGATAATTACAAATGACTTTGCGAACCAGGCAGCTAAAACTGAGAAAGAAAATACAGCTGCTACTGGAGAGGTCATACATGAGAAGCCTTTGGTCATTAAAGAAGACCCTGAGAGTAAAGAAAATGACGAATCAGCCCCTATTAACACCCAAGAAACAAATGCTAATAAAGCCTCCCCTGCTAATCAGTTGCCCAATAGTGGGGAGCCAGCTCAAACAAAGTCTCTGTTTGGATTCATATCAACACAGAGTGACACAGGAAAATCTCTTGGATCACTCTTTTCCCCTGCAACGCCATCGTCACTGCCTCAAGCAGAAGGCGGCAGTGGTTTGTTATCAGGATTAAAATCCCTCTCTGGAGGCCTGTTTCAAGAGGGGAGCCCTGTTCCTGGAAAGCAAGAGCCAACCTCTTCATTATTTGGTGCAAAAATAAGTTTTCCCTGGCAGGCAGAGTCACCCAAACAACAAGGTGCCCCAGTTACATCTCAGCCCCAATCTAACAGCAAGCCAACAAGTGGTCAGACACATGTCCAACAGGTTGCAACATCCGATGTCCAAAAATCTAAAACTGAACCGGTAGGTTCCACAGATGAGATAGAAAACCCTCAGATTGTCATCTCCACTCCTGAAGTAGATCCTTCAGCGTCCCTGACCCTAAAGGAAGAGGAAAGTCTTGTAGAAACAAACCCTTCTGCAGGTTTTGCTTCTGGAGTGCAGCTGGACAACCAGTCCAAGAAGGATCTATTGAATGAAAAAAGGCTAGTAAAAGCATAATAAATGGTATTCCCCTCCACCATTTATGCTGCATTGAAAGTTTGACCACCTGTACTTCCTGTCCAGCTCTGCAGTCCATTCCCTCTAGTTTAGTTCATGTAAATATGTCTGTGTATTTGTGTCTGCAGTTTTACATTCCATCCCAGAACAGAACTCCACAACAAAATTTGCATATTTATTTAATCTTTCATGAGTAAATCTACATTTTCTCATTACAGAGATCATTTCTCCAGTTCACAAGTCCACTGAGTTGAGAAGTAAGCTAGAGTAGGATAGAGCCTGCCTGAAGCATTATAGAAGTGTAAATATTGCAAATTTTGCTTGGAATGGAATTCTGATTTGGACATTATTTTAGTTGTTTATTAAGAACCATTTTTTCTAACATTCAACACAGAAATTCACATCACTGTGTTATAGTCAGAGTGTAGTTCTGTACTTTTACTTTTCAAATAAAAACCATAGTTACACTTCAAAGGTTAATTTGAAACTCGGGTCAGCCCTGAATGTTTTATGATTCAGATCCATCTGTGTTTCAACCCTGTGTATGTGTCAGTCTACTAACCTCTGTGCGTCATACACATGTCTGATTTATAAAAAGTTGAAAATGAAGCATTGACAACAAGATTTGCAGGTGTAGTTCTGTTTGAAATATACTTACTTCTGCAAGATGCACTTGGAAGGAATATTATACAACCCACCACAAAGTATAGTATGCTCATATAAGAGATTAATTTATGTAGATTTTACATTTTTATTATTTCCATCATTTAGCAGCTTACTTGCAAGGTTAGGTATTTATTCTAGAGTATGATGTGATGTGTTTATACCAAATCATTTTGAAAGAAAATTGTAACAAAAGTAGGCCCTTTTTTCAGCATTTTTGAAACAACCTTTCATTATTTGGGGTTTTCTTGAATAACAAATATAAACTAAAAGATATTTAGAAATAGACTTTCACCCATTCTGACTCTGAATGTCTTCCTCACTCCTTTTTCACCATTGTAGTCCAGTGGAAAGTAGTCGCTTTGGGTCATCGGGGAATCTGAGCCAGACCAGCTCCCAGCTTAGCGAGATTGGCCCTGAGAGCACTGGAGGCTCAGAACTTGAGGAGTCCTTCCACTCCTACCATAGTACTGGCTTGCACCCCACCAACAATGGCCAGGCACGCACAAATGGAAATATTTCCACCAATGGCCACTCTGTCAGTGAGCAGGAGATGCACAGACTGTCCCCTGAAATAGGACAGAATTTAAAAAATGACCCACCAGCAGAAAACGGATCATCTAAGCTACAAAGGTAAAATTCCTTCTTACATTTCGAGACCATACATCAAATAATGAAGCAATCACAATAATGTATTACCTCTGTGTGTTTCTGTAAATCTGATTAACCTAGATTTCATGATGGAGGACCACCATTACCCTTTACGCCATCCAGAGTTCGTTGGTTGAAGGCCATTAACAAAGTGAGGGTTCAGCTCCGGGAGGTAACTCGTGTTTTTTACTTCTGCTCCTCCACCTGTATTTAGTCCCATTTGATTCTTATAACAATTTTTGATAATATAATATTTAAAGAAGATTTTCTTCCAATTACTGCTATTAAACTCCTTTATGTACATACACTCGCAGTGTCCAAAGTCAACATGGATGCGTATAAAGAGTTCAACAACACTAACAATCCTTTAACAGTGGTTGAGTTTACCCTCTCTGGTTGTCGAGGTCGTCTCTGTCTTTTGAGTTCACCCCAAATCAAGTGCTTTAACAAAGATGCTTTGAGCACATTTGATGCAGGTATAGTATTTCAGTTTTCAAGTGGTCATAGTTTAGCTCCTTTCTGCACAGCTGCCCACCAAAATATGCCAAGAAGAAGAAGTAAGATAGAACTTCAAAACCAAAATTACATTGGTGAGAAATGGTTATATACAGTAATCACTTTGCCTTTTTGCACTACACCTATTTTTTACCATGTTTTTAGAGTGTATTTTTTTAAATAATTTGTTTATTTAACCTATTTTTCTTTTTCTTGGCTTTGACAATAAAAAATCTTTGAGTCTTTTGCATCTTTTACCGTCTTCAGTCATTTATGATCTCACACGATACAATAATTGAGAGCTTAATGTATATTGTCCTTCTTTTGCGTGTTGATTATCTCTTTGACTGCATCTTAAAATGATCATAGTTTGTATTAATGAAGTATGTTAGCTGTAATAGGACCCATTTTGTACCATTAAAGTCTGTAGCTTTTGACTTACTCATCCATTTTTGTTTTGAAGGTTGCCACAGCACCATATCAAAATCTGCAAAAGAACTTTCTATTTTAGACTATTTAAGAGAGATCTTAGGGGGTTCAAAATGACCAAAAGGTTAATGATGCATTGATTAGATTTTGTGAAGAAAAATCTAATCAGAAAGCTGTCTTAACAGGTATCTGTACACTGTGGTGCTCGCTCTGACGATAGCAACAGGAAAACACATTTAAGAAATTAAAGTCAAATATTTCAGTTTGCTGCAGCTGGTACATGTGAAACCAGAAAAAGTGAACATGACAGAGCTGGCAGCCATACAGCCTCCGATTAGCCTCAGATTAACTTTGTGCTGGAATACAGTATCAGAGGACAAAGAGAGAGAGGGAGGGAGAGAGAAGAGAAAGTATGTAAGAGGGTGGGAGGGATGTCAGGATGGCTACTTAACCAAGGGTGAACTGCTGTGTGACGTTTTCTGCTCCTCTCATGTTTCTCCTTCCGCCGGTAGAAAGGAGGGATTTAGCACCTCTGCACTCTTGTCTTGTTGGAGAGGCGTTCTGATTGGCAGAGATGTTCTTTAGTACACATGAGAATACATTTGATTAAAAAAGGAAAATTATAAATGAGCTACTCTATGTGGATTTTAATAAGTCTTGTAAGATGATATCTACAGGTTACTCATTTTTTCAAATAAGGTAAGATATACTTTTGTCATTTTCTTTGTAGACTCTGGTTGTAGCCTTTGACTAATGGTATCTATTAATGCCAGTGCATGTTTTAGTGAATGAAAATTGTTGCAATAGACAATATATTAAGCTTTCATTAGCAAATGTTATTCTTTGAAACTTGCCAGCTTCAAAAGCAGGTTTTTTTATGCATAAAAATAAAAGAAGATTGCTGCTTTTCTTATTTATTTATTTATTTTTTAGGACTTGCCAAGAACATAGGTCTGACACAAAACATCTGAACATTTATCTTTTAATAGTTGTATTACAGAAGTAAAATTAATAATTTATCAATAATTTGGTTTGTAATATTTCACATATTTCAAAATATCTAAGTAAGATATATTATTACATATTTTTGGAAATGTATGAAACATTTTCATGGGAAACAAAATTATCTTAGTTCATTCAGCTGATATTCTTGTTAGCTTGTTTTCAAATTCATGCTCTTCTCTTGTACCAAACCCCTTTGAGCCCAGCACATCAGTGCTCAAGTGCACAATAGAGCCATTAAGTGCAGGAGTAGGTTACTATACTTAGCAATTATTTATCCTTTGGAGCGGTTTACCTGTTATTTGACAGTTACCTCCCCCAAACTAAGCTAATGCTCACTGTGCAGTAATGCTTTACAGTACTTTTACAAAATAATCAACAGCAAATGTTGAACTAATGTTGAAGAAAATCCCTGGTATGTTGCTCGCCTGCTCACAGTTTTATTATAAACTATAAATTAAAAACCTTTAAATTCACAGGATTTTAAGGGACAAACATCTCTACAGAGATGAATAGAGTATTTATATATATTATAATTTGTTTTCTCATCTTAAAGACCCTCTCCAATAAAAACGACTGGCTTAAGCATGAATGAAATAAGTCATGCACAAATGTCTGGTATCAAAACTGTAGTGTGGCACTGACAGTATCATGAACATGGATCAGAATTGTCAGGGTTTTGTGTGAAACAGTCAAATCTAGATTTATTGAAATATATGTTGCACTTTAGAAACAGTTTGCTAATGTAGTAAAGCTTACTGCTTTGTTGAGAGCAGTCCGTCTTCAGTTTGTTTGCTGTTTCTCTCCTTAGATTACTCTAATATAACGTACCATTGTGTAGTATAAAGTAATGCACCGTGTGAGCAGAGTTAGGCAAACAGTGACAGTTAGATTTAAGGTTGACAACCTGGTTTTATATATTAATTCATACACACTATGGGCCTAAATTTTAGTTTTTCTTAATCCATTTTGAGGCATAAAATTTTTGTTCAAAACATACTTGAGTTGTACAAGAGGACTGATGGCCAAAGGATTTAAAATTACTGTAGAAAACTAGTATTTTTATACCCCATCTCCAGTTATTGTAAGGAAAGCTGCATTAAATTATTTAGTCAGCTTATTACCGGTGATCCTGATAGAAACTAGTGTGAATATAAGTGGTGGTGCTCAGTAGCCATGTCAGGCTTTTTCTGTCTTTTTAAATGGTAATGCATTTTATTTATGTTGGGGTTTTTTTGTTTTTTATTTTTTTAGGAGGTGGGGGCTCGAGTAATACAATTATTCCTGCAGCGTATGTACCAAAAGCAATAGGTAGGAGCTTTCAGGCCATGCAGCTGGTCTGGCTGTGAGAGAATGGCATGGTCTCAGATGCGAGAATTGACCCATCATATAATTACCGTGCTGTCTTTGTTGGACATCCTAATTATAGACATCTAAATTGCATGTTGTTCATTCTACAAGTTGTCAGTGTGACTGAGAGGTCAGTTAATACAACATTGTCTGCTTGACTTCTGCATTGTAAAGGCTATTGCGGTCTCACACTGTAGCTTCAAATAAATGCAGACTTTTTGTGTCCACATGTATTAAACTGTATTAGTTAATCTTGCAAGTACAGCACCTTTCTGGTCAGATTTTCTGCAGCAAATGATTGACATCAAACATGACCCTGTGAGTGCCAGAGGTTAACGTTCCTTTATAGTTTTCTCCTTGTTTCTCTGGTCTGCCGGTCATTAAAAACGAACCAAAAATACAATAAAACCACACTTGAAGGAGAATAGAACCATATTTTTCAGGGGTCTTCTTAAAATGACAAGTATAGGTTTGCAAAAAAAGTTAATGGCCTTTATCTGAAAAAACACATTTATGCTAATATGATTATTTTTTGATGTGTATACTCCTCTGATATGGCTTTTGTAACTGTACTGTAACCCAAGTGTTTGCTGTAAAGGTAATTAGATTTTATTTCAATAGTTTTCATAGATTTGACATCTATGCTTAGCCGCTCTTTGGTGGCAGAGACAGAAAAAAGTACTAGAAGTATGTTTCCTTTACTTTTTAAACAAAATGACTTGTGATTTGCTTACTCACATGCAGTTTTAGATTCTGCTTTATGCTTCAACTTCTCTTCGGAGAAGCCACAGAGCCAGTGGCTTGTCGATGAGTGGAAAAAGTTGATCAAGAGTACCACTTCTCAGGGATGCTCCCCAGAGGACACGTAGGTGATCATGATGAAGCATCAGATCCACTTCCACTCTCGCCCAAAAGACAAGATCTACAGAAGAAGTGTCCAGACATGGGGCGAAGTCTTTCGCCAAAGTGCCTACAAGGGTTGGGAGATAATCCCCCTTATGACTCACCATCAGTTGACACTATCAACAAAAAAGAACTTCCCTCTTCTGGGGAAAACAGTTCTCGGTACCAGGATAGAAGTGGAAATGTGGAGAATGCTATGCCCAGACTACTTGAAACAATCAGAAATGATGCAGAAAAGGAGAAAATGGGGAGTGAGGAAGCAGAGCAAGGCTCTAGCAACATAGTGGAACACATCTTGAAAGAACTGAAAGGTATCAACAAGATCCAAGAGGAAATTTCTGACTTGAGACAGTACCTGTCATCTGTGCGAGGCTCAGTGGATGAAGTCTCCTGTTGTGTTGACGCAGTACTCAGTGAAATAGGCGAGATATACTCTGGAGCTTCAGCTCCACCTCAACCTAGTCCAGTTTCTCAAACACCACATTTCAGGCGTGGAAGCCTGGGAAGGCAGAATGCCATCACGTCTCTTCACGAGAGCGACCTCGTACCTTTGTTGGATATCAAAGAGTACGGAAAAGACGTAGGATATCCATCATCTCACAGATCTCTCAAAGATTGGCAAGATGAAGACACCACTCCCAGATCAGTCTGTCAAATAGACCAAGAGAAGTCAGAGCAGAGTTTAAGCATGCACATGTTAAGTCATGGGAAACCTGACATCTGCTGCTTGGACCTTCATTGTGAGCATAACTACCGAAGCACCAGCTCTTTGTCAACATGTCACAGCTCCAAATGTCCTGAGGCTGGCTTTCAGTCTGGTGGCACAGAGTGTGACAGATGGCCTTCTGGTGAAATGCAACACAGTATAAGTGGAGAGGGATGTTGGAGTGGTGAGGACATCTCCTCGTGTGCAAATAGCGGAGAAGAGCTGGAGAACTGTCAAGATATTTGGAATAGGTACGCTACTGAGGAGACACAAAGTAGTACATCAGGTCATTCCTCACACACCAGTTCTGAGCACCTCTCTTTGTTATTTGGGCATCATTACAATTCACCCTCAAGTTCTTCCAGTATGGTGGACTGGAGACCTCTGCGACATGAAAAGGGAGAAAACCTGGAATGTGACTGTGCTACAAACTGCCCATTTTCACGTAGCTCTGGTTACCACACCACGGATGCGTTTGCAAATGACATGGGCAGTGAGCCCTCCCAGAGCCTGAGCTGTTCTACTGTGCTGTTGACAGATTGCGATGATGGTTACCTAGAGCCGCATTCACCATGCGATGATTGTCCATCATCTGGGGACACTCTTGATCTGGGGTCTACGGAGAGTCTGGACCAGGAATGGACAGACCACAGCATTTCCAGAGAGGACTTAGAGTCTTCTGACATGGATTCTGAGAGCATACCCAAAACCCCCAACGCAGGTTTTGATGCAACAACTTTTAGCAAAGCTGTGTTCACTTTTAGGTCAGCTTTGAAGGATGCTTTGAGAAAGTTGGAAGGATCCAACCCTGAAGGAGTGAGAGATGACAGAGAGACTGAGATATCACCATCCCCAGTCAAACATTCAAGGGACTCTATGAAGCAGAGCAGTGCTAAATATACGGAGGACGAGGTTAGTCCGACGGAAAATCACATTCTGTTTCACCCACCAAAGGAGGCAAGTGAGATTCCAGTCCATGTGGACAGTGGTGAGACACAAAAGAATAAATCACTTTCCCTTGAAACATCCCCCCATAAAGGAAACTACTCCCCATGCACTCCAGTGCAGTATCACTCAGCAGAGGTTTCCCGGGTAAAAGAACAATGTACAACAGATGGGGAGTTGTTCAGCTTTGACTTAACACCAGATCACAGTCCTGCAGTGCAGGATGAGGGTCCTTTGGGTCCGGTGCCCAGCACAGATGAAGTGAGGTTAAGCCCAATAAGAGAAGACTATGTCCTTGCTGAAGTAAATAAAGGGAAGTCAACTGATGCCCGTCACAGAGAGCGTATATCTAATTTTCAACGCATCCTGAGAGAAAAGAGGCAGTTTCGTCATAGACTTTCCAAATCTTCTCAAGGCTCCCAGGGGTCCCATGGCTCTCAAGGGTCTCAGGGATCCCAGTCTCAAGATGAGTTTATTCCAGGTATTTTTACTCCTTATGTTTCATTTTGATTACTGACAAGCCCAGCAATACAGCAAAAAAATAAAATAATGGAAGTCTCAAGTGGTGAATATAAAATATCTTGTAATATTTCACAAACCTTCTCTCAGATTAATAATTAGTAGTTTTGCATTCACTTATGCTGTTATAGTCTTGTGAAAAAGTTCTCAGTTAAGGCTGCAACATGATTTATAATTCATCTGATTTTTCTTTTTTCTTTTCAGAGTATGGAAAAGAAGATATTCAGGTTACTGATTAAATCAGATACATTGTAATGCAAGTGTTTATGTCTGTCTGGATTTCTTTTGTTGTGGGATAGTTTCATTTATTTTTCACTCACATTCTCTGTTTTGTTTTCTCTGAATGAAGATACTTGTTGATGCTAAAGCATTAATGTCAGTCATTGTAAATGTTGCCTTTTCTATATTTTTGTAAAGGTGGATTTACACTATTTTATTCATAATTTTACCATTTGTACAAATACTATCATCAGTCTGCTTCATAATTTGTCATCAGTTTGTTTTTAAGTTGCTACTCTCCAGTTACATTTCAAGTTTTCTGCAGGTACTTGGCATTTTGTTTGGTGATTAATTAGCTAATTTATTTGTTTATTTCCCTTCAAAAGCTCAAAACGTGTTCTATACGTGAAACATGAACAGACCACTCTGACCAGCACTGACCAGAGACCTGATGTGTATGTTTAATCTTCAAGCCAGATTTTCTTTTAGTTTCACAGAACTCTTGTGAAGCTTTTCTTTGTCTGGCTCCTCTGAGGTTTCTCTTCAGACTGTCCCTTTAACATCTAAAACAGATGGTTCAGTTATGGTTCACCATTTCATTTCACGTTACGTGTTGTGTAAAGGGTCCTGCAACGTTTATTCGATCATTTCTTTTTAAAGATACTGTAGCATTTTTCTTTGATTTGCCTTTGCATGTTCGGTGACATCAGAGAGGTGAAACTCAACCAAGTATTGTTTTGTTTCTTTACATTTTATTGCTTGTTATACTCCATTACTCCCTGCCGTATTTTTATGCTGCTCTTCTGAAGTCATCAAACTTAAGTGTCTTATTTAAAACTTTACAGGTCAGAGATGTGGAACCCAATACTCGACAGGCTTGGGTCAAAACCAGGTGAGTCATACATTATTAACGCCTGTATGTGGTGTACTTTCTAGGATCGTATTGGGCAATTTTGAAATACTGGATCAACAGCAGTAAATTTATAAGATTGACTGTAGTCATGTTATTGTTATAATTCCAAGTAAATCTGTTTGGTGTGCACTGCTGGGACATTTAGTTTGATGCCTTTTTTTTTTTTTTTGTTCCCACATAGTGGTGGATCGGGTCTGTATGGAATTGACAGCATGCCAGACTTGCGCAAAAAGAAGCCCATACCGTTGGTCAGCGATGTGGTCAGTATCAGGGAGCTGTGCCTTTGCTACATCTTCTGTATGTCATTCGTCACTTTGCTTGTTTTGTTTTTTTCTTTCTTTGTTCAACCACCACTGAAGTCACAGTTATACTTTTTATCTTTGAGCTACGTTTGGGATGTGATTGTCATCAACACATGAGCACAGATATGAAATCACACTGCTAATTTCTCTCTCCCTCCTCTCTTTAACCTGAAACTATTCCCCACAACTCTCTTGAATGCATTCACTCTTCTTGGTCAGGCTATGGTAAGTTATAGAACGTAGTTGCTACTCCCTTTTCCGACTGAAGCACAAAATAACAAATAGGACAAAAATAAAAAAAACTGCCTCAAACATTCATGTGAACAGCATGTTGATCTCTTTGATTGCAGAGATCACCTTTAATACAGTGAAAGCCTGCATGCATCCTCATGGTCCTCCATTTATGCTCCTACTTAGACAAATATATCTTCCACTTTTTGGTTATGGTTTTCCTAACTGTCAGAACCATTAACAGAAACCACTATGACAAATTCATATTAGTTAATGTATTCCTAAAGTGCTGTTAATTTTAGTTTAACTTGGGCCTATTACAGGATCTCCTCCTCCTGAGTTGCTTGAAACTAACAATACTCACAGATTTCTTTGGATAATCTGGAAGGGTTCATAAATAGGAGAAACAAAGTATGCTAACCCTCCTAACTTCCTTACAACCATCCTAACTAGTCACTGATACGAGATACAACAGTAGTGCTGTTGGTTGTGGGTAGGATATATTTGTTTATTCCATGGTAGCTCATGCAAATTTTGCTTTGCCGCATCTTTTCTCTTTTTTTCAGTCCCTTGTCCAAGCCAGGAAGGCAGGAATTGCTTCTGCTATGGCTGCTCGGTCCTCATTCAAAGATGAGGAGTTGGTGAGTCCATTTACACTTCTCTGCGTTTTTTAATAGTAGTGTAATATGTTCCAAATAAATATGATTTTGAAGTTCTCCGTTCTCATGGTGTCTTAACAGTACACTTCTGTGATTTTTCATGTCATAGTTTACACACAATCTATTTTTCTTCCATCGTTCTCCCTATCAAAACTTTTTTTTTTTTCATCCTTCTTTAGAAGAACCATGTGTACAAGAAGACCCTGCAGGCCCTCATTTATCCGATATCTTGCACGACACCACATAACTTTGAAGTGTGGACCGCCACCACACCCACATACTGCTATGAGTGTGAGGGACTTCTGTGGGGAATCGCTCGCCAAGGCATGCGCTGCTCCGAGTGTGGGGTCAAGTGCCACGAGAAGTGCCAAGAGCTCCTGAACGCTGACTGCCTGCAGCGTGAGTATTTTCCAGAAAGTGGTTCAAGATGGTACACGATATAAACTTATCTTTAATGTCTTCTTGTCCAGGTAGCAAAGAGCTCATTGTTAAAAGTGTGTTCTTATAGTTTCCAATATTGGCAGGCTTTTCATCTAGTCTGACAAAAAATGAATAAAAGGTTTAATTCTCGTTTTTTTGTTTTTTAATCTTTTTGTTTGTTTTTATGTTTTTACATCATTGGGTTGCGTGCAGGTGCTGCGGAAAAAAGCTCTAAGCACGGAGCTGAAGACCGGACTCAAAATATCATCATGGCCATGAAGGACAGGATGAAGATTCGGGAAAGGAACAAACCAGAGATCTTTGAGCTGATCAGAGAAGTGTTCGTCATCAGCAAATCCATTCATGCACAGCAAATGAAGGCCATCAAACAGAGTGTGCTGGATGGCACCTCAAAGTGGTCTGCCAAGATCACCATCACTGGTATATGCCTGTCAAAACTTAACAAAAACTGCATTATTCAGCTGTAACTTCACTTACCAGTAGAGCTTGTAATGATGTTAATGATAATGATGTTTATGTTTTTGCTTCCCTGTTGCTGTTTTAGTTGTTTGTGCACAAGGTCTTCAGGCAAAAGACAAGACAGGCTCTAGTGATCCATATGTCACTGTTCAGGTGGGCAAGACAAAGAAGAGAACCAAGACCATTTATGGCAACCTCAATCCAGTCTGGGAGGAGAAGTTCCACTTGTAAGTCGCTAGATTTTCCTTTTTTGGTAATGACCCATGTACAGAAATGCTCTTCCCAAAGATATTGACATAACCTGCATCTAAATGTTGTGTTTCCTATATATTAACTTGTATAAGTCATTCATTTTGTGTTTTTTTCAGTATTGCAGTTCTCTTTGATATACTTAATTCTAAAATCTAAGAGTGCAGTGATTTTAAAAACATGAATGTCGTTTAAAGAATACATACTGTACTCGGTCTTAGGGTGCTTTCACACCTACACCATTTGGTCCACTTAAAGCGGACTGGAGTCCGGGACACCTTCAAGTGCGGTTCGTTTGGGCTGGTGTGAAAGCGGACCAGTTTAATTTGGTCCGAACTAAAGAACCGTACCGAGACCACCTCCTGAAGGTGGTCTCAGTACGACAGTGGTTGGTTCGTTTGCAAAAACACTGGTGTGAATGTGAACCGAACTAGTTGAGAATTTTGAAAATTTTGGGCCCAAGCGAACAACTGTACTGGACCAACAGGTGTGAAAGCTCCCTTATTCTCTCTCAAATAACATTTTCAGCTGTTCAGCAGTTTTATGCTTCCTTTAAACTCATTTTTGTATCATAGGTTTTCAATAGAAGTGGCAGGGTTTGATTGTTGTCGGGATATTTTGGCACCTGGACTCTTATTAAAGAGCCAGACTGTAGTATGCTCATGTCTTTGCTCTATTTAAAATTAAATGCTGTGTTTAAAGAAAAATGCAGATCATTACATTCTGTTTTCATGAACATTTGAAAGAGTGGCTCACCAGTTTGGGAGGCAGGTCAGTGTAATTTCTTGTTTCTTGTCAGTGAGTGCCACAATTCTTCAGACCGAATCAAGGTGCGTGTGTGGGACGAAGATGATGACATCAAGTCTCGGGTAAAGCAGCGTCTGAAGAGAGAGTCTGATGACTTCCTGGGTCAGAGCATCATTGAGGTCCGAACGCTGAGCGGAGAGATGGATGTCTGGTACAACCTGGGTCAGTATGATGTCATAGGCGCACTGTCCAATAATATATGAACTAAGAGATCAACATTTCACTAATCTAAGAGTAAATTTGAACTTTGGTTTATTGGGTCTTGAAAAGACAGTCCGGTTGCCTTTATTCAAGTGTTGGAGAATTATCATGACCTGCATGACTGAGTCTGGACCAGTACTTTGGCTCATTCTTGGATGTTTCTCCCGAGCCTGCTGGGAGAACCCGAATGTCATTTACTTTATACGTGGATTTCACATCTTTGTTTTTATTTTGCGAGAGAGTTTTGTTTTCAGCCAGGGTAGTCAGCAGGAGTAATTCAAACATGGAGTTTTCCCAGAGGCGGGGAAAAACCGGCCTGCATGACAGTACTGGCTTTCCCCTTACAAACATATTCTTTTAAGCTGGAGTCCTGTCATTTTAGTTAGTAATTATGTTTTATAGAGTATGAGGAAACATCCTGAAGACAAAATACACGAGCACGTAAGAGTTGTGTCAGTCCCAGTTCTAGTTTGTAGCTTAAATTAATTCAGCCTGAATGCTTCCATGAATAAAATCACTTCCTGATCTTTTGTGCATATTGCACTGACTTGGGAATCTTCATCTCTTTTCAGCGGTTTTCTCTGTCCGAAGAACACTTCTCATTTCCATATCTGCGTTTTGTGTGACCACGCAGCCCTAAGTGACTGTTAGTTTAAAATGCTAAAATAGACTTTGCCACTAAATATGATCACCTCATTAATTTTATTGGTATTCTTTTAAAACAGAAATATGAGGTGCCAATTCTCATGTTCCCTTTTGGTTAGGAGGCATTATCAATTACAACCTGTAGTAAAAAATAAAAATCCCTCATTTAATATGCAGTGTCTATTCCAAACATTTTCTTTTCTCTCTGCTTTCTTCTGCTCCCATGGCTCCCTCCTCTCTTCTCTCCCGCTGACATGAGGTTATCAAGTGGCAGCACTCCCGTCGGAAATCGACCGCTCTACCGACACGTACAAATTACCTTTAATGATGTGCCTGTCAGGGCAAATAGCAGGGGCGAGCCGCCAAGCACTCCACCTCCAGAGGAGCTGCGGCTCAAATGTCTTTGGTGATCAGGCGCAGCTCCACACAGCCCACTGCCATTGTCTCGCTCACTATCAGCTGGAGAACTTCTATTAGCACTGCAGGCTCTGCACTGCCATCAAACTGGAGAAACAAAATCCCCTACAATAGAGCTGCCATGTTAATAGTCTGTAATTAGGTTCCTGCGAACAGACCTGGTTTCATGTGCCTCCCTGACACAGATTTTGGATCAGAGTTATGAATTAGGAAGATGATTGCGTGCGCATTTGTGTATCTGTGGGTCTGAATGACTCTATTTGTGTTTAATTACAGAGAAGAGGACAGACAAGTCAGCCGTGTCTGGTGCAATTCGCCTTCAGATCAATGTGGAGATCAAAGGAGAGGAGAAAGTGGCTCCATATCACATGCAGTACACCTGTTTGCATGAGGTAGATTATAACTGGAGACATGCAGGACATTCAGCAGGTTCAACATCCAGACCCTTGAATACAAGACTGTTTTTAAGATAACAACGGTCTCTAGATAATTGCAATGTACAGCACACACATTTTCTGCAGATGAGTTGGACTCAGAGGATTAAAATTATAGATATGCTCATGTAACAACTGAAGGTTCTCGCAACAAAATGTCACAGAGTGAATTGACCTTAAAATTAAACTTTTTCTTATAAACAGAAAATCCCATATTCTGAAAAGCCAAAAGTTTTGAATACTTCGGTGTCTTCACCATACACATCAACACGTTTTCCAGTGTTTGTTCCATATCTATAAGAATCGCAGTCCCTCTCATTTTCCCTGCTCTTGCCCATTAGCTGGACAGTTCTTCTGAATTTTCTTGTTTCATTGTTCTGTTCCCCAGAATCTTTTCCACCATTCAACTGATGTCCTCGGTCAAGGTGCGGTGAAAATTCCGGAGGCTCGAGGAGACGATTCATGGAAAGTGTACTTTGATGACGTGGCCCAGGAGATAGTTGATGAGTTTGCCATGCGTTACGGGATTGAGTCCATCTACCAGGCCATGACGTAAGTCTGAGATATCCCAGTGAACGGAAGGATTGACTCCTAACTCTCTCCTCACCCGTCAGTGTTTATACAGCCGCTTCCTCCACTTTGTTCCTTAACATTTCTTTCCTCTTTTTGTTGTTGTAGTAACAAAATTGCCACTTAACAGCCACACTTCAGCTTTAATTTACCAGATAGTAGATGGGTGTATGAAATGACCAGTCCTGATAGTGATCAATAAACCAGACCATTGAGAAGACTGGCTTTCCAAACAGCCAGACATGAATGACTCATCCATTCCTCTTCTTCCTGACAACGAGAACTCTTTGTAACTGTGCACAAGTACAAGCTAAGCGGCTTGCTTTTCTCTTTCTAGCCACTTTGCCTGCCTGTCAACTAAGTACATGTGTCCTGGAGTTCCTGCGGTGATGAGCAGCCTTCTGGCGAATATCAATGCCTTCTACGCCCACACAACTGCCTCCACCAATGTGTCTGCCTCCGACCGCTTTGCTGCTTCCAATTTTGGGGTTTGTTTTTAAATGCTGTTGAGTGATGCAGTTGTGTTTTATCTCTCATGATTCATCATTCTACTTCCCTTCTGCAGCTACTTATGTTTCCCTTATGGTGTCTCTTTAATCAGCCCAATCACACTTTTTTTCTCCATTTCCAAACAGAAAGAACGCTTTGTTAAGCTCTTAGACCAGCTGCACAACTCCTTGCGCATTGACCTTTCGACATATAGGGTAAGATTCTGATTTAAGTGAGTTCCTATCATGACTGAGGCTGTTTAACTGCTTTCCCAATAGAAGAACACTGTAAAGTAAATTAACAAGTTGTTTAATTTAAATTAAAAGAAAACAATCTAGAAAGCATCCAGTCTGTCTTTTGCTAACTTTTACATTAAATTGTCGTTGTTTGTAATATTGAATTAACTTGTAAAATAAACTTCTGCTTCCTCTGCAGAACCACTTCCCTGCCAGCAACAAGGATCGCCTGCAGGATTTGAAATCCACCGTGGACCTCCTAACCAGCATCACCTTTTTCAGGATGAAGGTGGTCAATCATGTCATCCATTATATTTGTATTAACCCTGCTCTCTTTAAAGCAGCTATTTTAATGTATGTATTTTGAGCAGCATTCTGTGTTTAAAGATCTTAATTGCAAAGACCGTGTTGCCACTCATGCTTTTTACTTGGAGAAAAAACAAATTGTGTTGAAAAACGTTTGTGGTTGTTCACAGACAGTATCTCTGTCTCCATCTGCTGGTCAGGTCCAGGAGCTGCAGTCTCCACCCAGAGCCAGCCAGGTTGTGAGGGACTGTGTCAAGGCCTGTCTGAACTCCACATACGACTACATCTTCAACAACTGTCACGAACTGTACAGCCGACAGTACCAGCCTGCAGACACAGTTCGTCACATTCAACTAATCTTTCGACAGGGTTTAGATGATATGCCGGTTTTCATTTTTCAAACTTAAACAGTTTTTTTATTGTAATAGTGTTGCCCATAACTGTCTCTAACAGCCATCCACAGCAGCCGCCTCATGACATTGTTGTACTTTTACTATCTAGAACAAAGAGGAGGTATCTTTGGAGGAGGAGGGTCCAAGCATCAAGAACTTGGACTTTTGGCCTAAACTCATCATGCTTATCGTCTCCATAATTGAAGAAGACAGGAACTCCTACACACCCGTTCTAAATCAGTCAGTAACGCTACTTGAATAAATCTTTAATTATATCCTGTGTAGGGATCTTTGTGAATGCTGCAAGTGTGACACTAAGGTTATGTGTTGTATTTTATTTGCTTTCAGAATTCAATAGTATTTAGCTCACAAAATCTCATATTCTCTCAGGTTCCCTCAAGAGCTGAACGTAGGAAAGGTCTCTGCAGAAGTCATGTGGACGTTGTTTGCTCAAGACATGAAATATGCTATGGAAGGTTGGTCTTGGTGTTATGCCCTCTGTCCCACTGACCGTATTCTTAGGTCATATTTACTCCTCCTTATATAATTATTCCGCTGAATAAAATGTTTAACATTGATTTAGTCGGTTTGAACTGCAGCAGAGGGACTGGGAGAAGACGGGGTCAGAACAGGGTGACAGGAAAAGCTGTGACGTAACTTGACATGAACAGAAGGATAAAAAAAAAATGATAAAATGACAGTGAAGAGAGCAAAATAATTGTGCAGTGTTTAAAGCTGCTTACGTTTCCCAGGAGCCTCTTCATACTTTTCAACTGCTGGATTGTAAAATGCTTTTGGTCCTCCGAGGAGGTCTTCTTTTATTTTAGCCCTTGTCCTCAGCACGAGTCCCCGAAGTGACCCGCCGTGTTTACTTGACGAAATAAACACGTGTTCAGTCTAAATTCATCGAGAAAGTGACTGTAAATGCACGAACAGATGTAATGAGAACTCGCTCCAGAGTTGTAGCTTTTAGGAAGTTAAGTCTGTCTGTTCTTGAGTTAATGATTACTTTTTGTGCAAAAATGTTCTCGAAGGAAGGTTTAAATAAACAACACGGTGGCTTTAAAAGAAAAATAAAATAAAATTCAAGAGTAGCAGAACTACTAGCTAGCAGTCCAGTGGTGTGTGGGCTCTTTTCTGTTGAGTGTTACACTCTTACAAAATTATGCCACATTTACACTCGTTAAGCCTGAAATCACTTTTTGTACTTTAAAAAAAAAAAAATGCACTATTTTCTTACGTAGCTACGCTTCCATCCTCATTTGCAACCGAGGGAATTCAATATTTAAAAACAGACTGTTGAATTGAGCCTTATGCTGACTTCTGAACTGAAGTCAGTGAAGGTGGGAGACTTTGTTGGAGAAGGATGGCAGAAAGAAATCATAGTTAACTCTTTAAAAGCTCTTGATCTTTCTGAGTGACAGCTTGATACATCCATGAGGATTATACAGCTAAACCACTAGCTAATCTAACTTGAAGCTTCATTCTAGAGGATGTGTATGTTTTATTTCTGCGACTTTGCCAGATTCACTTCCTTTTGTGTTTGCACTTGTAGAGCATGAGAAGCACAGACTGTGTAAGAGCACAGACTACATGAACCTGCACTTCAAAGTCAAGTGGCTCTGCAACGAATACGTCAAGGAGCTGCCGAACTTTAAGGGCGTTGTTCCTGACTATCCATCGTAAGTGTACGCGGCTCGTTCACTTGCTGGCACAAGGAAACGGAAAACACCAACCTGTGTCCATCAGAGATGTGCCTTCAAAGAAAATGAGAGATGACGGTGGGGGAGGACTGTGCTAATCTTTACTTCCCTTTTTAGATGGTTCGTGCAGTTCGTTCTGCAGTGGTTGGATGAAAATGAGGATGTCTCTATGGAATTTATGCAGGGAGCCCTGGAGAGAGACAAAAAAGATGGAGTAAGAAAATGAATATTGACTTACTTCATCAGAGTTTGTTGTACGTTCAGAACAATGACTACTTTTCTTTTCAGACACCTCGTTTCAGCATGTGGGCATCAGAGTTTTGTTGAGATTACTGCATATTTCCCGCCACTGTTGTACCTTAAACAGGAGCGTTGATAATAATCTCAGATTATTTATGCTTAGTTCCAGCAGACCTCTGAGCATGCTCTGTTCTCCTGCTCGGTTGTGGACATCTTCACCCAGCTCAACCAGAGCTTTGAGATCATCAAGAAGCTGGAATGTCCTGATCCGAACGTCATGGCTCAGTACAGCCGCCGCTTCTCAAAGGTATTCTTGTGTGCTGGACGATGAGAAATACCCATGAAACTATCTCAAAGTGGTTTGTTCTGTTACTCACAGCTGTTGCCGATATTTAAAATGTGTTTTTTTCATATATATATATATATATATCAAATTATTGACGATTGATAAACATGTTGGCCTTTTGATTTTGAATCTCTGAATGTGACTTTTCTTGCTTTCACTGAAATCGTAATAGTCTTTCCTCTCACTGAACAGTCTCATCAGATGTATTTGAGTGGATTTTATTCTCCTTTTCTCTCATAATTTCTTTCAGACTATTGCCAAAGTTCTTCTGCAGTACAGCGCCATTCTGACAAAGAGTTTTCCTTCATATATTGACAAGGAGAAGATTGTAAGTTGCCTCCCTTGTTTATGATTCGTATTCTGCGTACTTCAGTGAGCCATTTGAAAGTCAGTGTCTGTGCTGGCTGGAGACATCCTTTTCCCAGTTAAATTCTAGAGATTTATATTAAAGTCTAAGGCTTATATTACAGAGGTTAGATTAAGACCAGCCTAAATATGCATCCTGGGATTAAACAACACATGCATCTTTACAGAGTGGTTCACATCAACGGGTTTTAGGGGGGCGGAGTAACTGCCACTCCACTGCAAGCCTCCCTCCCTTCTGCAGGATGCACGTCCTTTGAAATGTTTGCAGAAGCGGTTAGTGTAAAGCTCTAAAAATGTCAGCATGGGGAGGCTGAGCTGGGTCTATGATGTCACAGGACCCTGCAGATTTGAACCACTCGTTGAATCATATTGTCTCAGAATCATGAAGAAAGGGACAGGATTTTATTGTGTTAGAGTTTTTAATTTGTTTGTAACTTCAGACAATGTAATGAGAGCTCCCAAGCAAAGACATCCTCGACCCTTTTAAAGGTTCTCTCTCTCTCTCTCTCCCTCTCTCTCTCTCTCCCTCTCAGCCCTGCGTCCTGATGAATAACGTGCAGCAGTTAAGAATCCAGCTGGAGAAGATGTTTGAGTCGATGGGTGCTAAACAGGTGAGCAGAGAGACGACAGGTGTGCGTGAAAATGCTCATTTCCCACCAAACTTGAGGAGATGGTATTCATGATAAAAAACAAAATATTAACAAAACGGTTACATTTCTGTCTTCTGTGTATCAGGCTGCAACAGAGGAAGCTCGTGTATGTACAGTAGTGCTGCTGTAGATCATTAGAAGTGGTAGAGACAGTATCGTTTACTAGTCCTGGTCTTTACGGGGCCATAATGGAAGCTGTTTTTACTCTGTCAGTGAGAAAGTGTAGCTTTTAATAGTATACAGCTCCTTCCCCGTGCTGCCTGGAAGACTAGAGAATACTGAGGCAAAGACTAAATCAGTTCTTTGTATCTGTGCTGTGTCTACAGAAACGGTCAGTAGCTGCTACGACTTCTTCATGTCTCGATATCCCTGCAGTGGCTGTAGAGACAGATTTGTTCAGTAGTTTGACTGTAGCTGTTGAATGCAGGAGCTTATGTTTCAACCAGTTTGTTCACATTACAATTAAAGCTAGATGAAATCGTAGAGGAGGAGGAGGAGGAGGAGGAGGCGGCAGCAGGAGAGGAGGTAGGTTTCACATATTTGTCCCCATTAAATTGCTTCTTTCTGTAGTTGAATGGATCAGTTAATGTGCAGCCGATCACTGATACTTTCACTCTGCCTTCGGCTTGTACAGCGAGTTGTGGCGAAGGATGAGGAAGCGAAGGCTCTGGTGGGTACAGTGATTGGCAGCTGCTCAATAAAACTGGCTGTTAGTCAAAGTAGCTAGCACTAGGAGTTGTTTTAATGGCATTCGTAGAACACACAGTGGCTTAACGTTTCTAGTAGGACTGTGTACTGCTCTGTGACGTTCCTGTTTGCTGTCAACTAGTAACAATGTAACACCACCTATGAGTTGTCTAAATAAGTAACAGCACATTCCCTTCCCTCACTCTCAGCTTTGCAGTTGATTGACGAGAGCGCCTCATCGGACCACAATATCGTGCAGTTTAAATAGGTTAATACATTTTGCTTGGAACATGTATGGAAAAAGTATCAGTTCCTAGTTGTTAATGGAGGAAGAGATTTCATATTGCTTAGAAAATGGTCAAATACAAGGAAATGTATGAGGGCTTAATTCTTTGGCTGATAGGACATGCAGAAATAATCATGAAGTATTTATTTCTGGTAAACTGTTGTTCATATGTCTCGTTGATTTTGAGGCTTTTGGTGGCATTGTTGATGGAGGAGGTGGAAGGTCACTGGATGAGACTTCTTGTTTCTTTTCGCTTTTAATCATTGAAGAAATACACAATAAAAGGCAGTTGAATGACAGGATGAGCCACATATCTGGTCTGGAAGTAAAACAAGTCATCTCCCTTTTAAAGAGCATTTAAAATTATATGTGGAGCAACTGACTGAGTTAAGTCCCTCTTCTTTTCTAGCTCAACAAGGGTATGCCCGCATGGCAGGCAAGTTCTCTGAATATGCAAACATGTTTGCTGAGACATGACTGCATATGCTCAAGTGGCACTGTCACTCTCCAGAATAAAAGCATCAAAGCTCTGTAAATGATGACCGCGAGACGAATGAAAAACATTGTGCTATTTTTCCACTACACCTCTTAGTTTGAAGAAAGTGAGGAGGAGGAGGAGGAGGAGGAAGAAAAAGAAGAAGTAGGGGAGGAAGGGGAGAAAGTAGAGGCGGAGGTTTGTTGCAGTTCGAAGTGGTTTTTAACTTCATTGTTCAACTCATTCTTGAGCAAAGTCATTCCTGCGCACCGTTTCCTCGTTCCGTCCACTCCCAGCAGCACCAGAATCTGATCAGTCCTGGAAAACCAGAGACTGGAACCACCGTCATGGTGGAGGTCATTGTGTCTAGTTTTTATTACCATTTGTGAGGATTTCCACTTTCTGACCTTCCACTGACCTTCCTTAAATACACTTTCATTTCCCCCCAATAGCTTCCTCCCACTGTCTGTTGCAACTTTTTCATTTCTGTTCTTTACATGTCTTTATGTTTTCTTTTTTGTTTGCTTTTTTTGCATTAGACTGACAAAGACCAGGTGGGTACAAATGCTACTGTGTATTTAATACAGCGAGTGTTAATTTGAAGCATTTTAACAGAAGACCCAATGCTGAGAGAGGTTTTTAAATTATCTATCATTTATTTTTCCTAAACATTTCAAAAGGTGGATGCACCAGTAGAAACGGTAGGCACCAGTTTTATCTGCAAGTAACCCCATATCTGTCATGGTTTAGTTTCAGTCAAGACAAAGATACATATCTATATATATATATATATATATAT
>JBAMYA010000004.1:12470455-12487485 GCA_037176975.1 Arrhamphus sclerolepis | reverse complement strand
AGGATATATATATATATATATATATATATATATATATACATATATTTAATGATCAATGGTTCTTTGACAGCATTTGGACAAAGAATGGAAGCACGCTTCACCCTTGTTTGGAAGTTAGTGCTTTTGATGGATGTTTCTTTTTTTCTGCACCCTGAAATCTCTTTATCTGACTCCCAACTTTTTTTTTGATGGGCTTGCTGGCATCAAATTTCAGATTTGGTTGTTTCCTCGATACTTTTCTTTTAAAAATTTATCGTAATATCAACACTGATGAGAATGAGGCATCATAATTTTATTGTGAATACTGTGAAGTCAATAAGTGAGAATGTGGTATTAACAAAGTTACATAACTTTAACCTTGATTTTATTATAACAATAATTATTATCATTATTATTATCATTATTATTATTATTACAAAGAATCTTACTGATTAAAGTGAGTTATATGGTTCCAGTATGTGTCATTTACCTGTGCAGAGAAACCGCAGAAGAAGGCATACCAGAAGTGCACAAGAGTAAAGGTGAAGTTCTTGTAAAAGAAATATTGCAGAAACTTGCACATGCGCAGGTAAGACCAGCGACCGTGCACCAGCAGGAGGCGCTGTAGGTAACGGAACTGGGCAAAGGAGAAATCGCTGGAGAGAACTGCCTGCATCCCCTCCTGACCGCTGATACCCACCCCGATGTGAGCAGCTGAAAGATAAACAGAGAAAAGAGAGGAAGAAGTATTTTTCTATCTGTTCAGCTCTGCTAAAACTACAGATTTGAGTTTAGTGGAAGGGAGTTCACCCTTGATCATGCTGACGTCATTGGCTCCGTCCCCGATGGCGAGAGTGATAGCCTGCTTGTATTTCTTGACCAGCTGAACCACCTGAGCTTTCTGCAGGGGCGTGACCCTGCAGCAAATCACTGTCTGACACATGCACGCTGTCCTCAGCAGCTCCAGCTCCAAGTCCTTCTCCAGTGCAAACGCCTGCGCACGAAAGACAGCATTCCCAGTTCAGCAGAGCTTTTTTGGAAAGTAAACGGAAAACTGCCATTTGAATGAATGAAAACAGCCCAAATAGCAAGAAACAGTAATGTTTTTGAAAAGTCCTCTTACCAAGCTGTGTCCATTAATAATTAAACCATACTCTCCATCCACTTTTTCGTCCTGCACAGTCTCCGTCTTCTCGAGCCAAAACAGGCCTGAACGAGCTCTGGTCACAGAAGGCTCCTCTGCTGCTTCTGGACACATTTTCCTTCTCACATTCCTGAAAACAAGGAGAGACGAGATTTACTAGCAAAGGCCAGATGTCATTTCTGGACTGTGTTTTTTAAAAAAACAGCTTACAACCAAAATACACAGTTTAAGAGAAAGTGCTGCACCACAACACTGATCAAAAAATATGAGGGCAGTAAATGTGTGAATAGTTTTCATTCATTTCTTCTCGTTCTCTCCACATGATCAACCATCAGTACAATCCTAATCCACCCATCAGGTTTCCTTTAATCAGGACATGTTGTTTTTAAGCTTTATCTTTTTAGCTGTAATTGTGATTATGTGAAATATTGGACAGTTCTGTGACTGGACTTCCAAGAAATATCTGAAAGGTGTTGTGTCTTGTTTTGAGATAAAGGAAGTCAGTCTAACCACTTTGCTGTTGTAATCACCAGTAGCTACCAGAGAACCAGGTCTCACCATGCGTCCAAATATGAAGAACTTTAACAGGTTATTAAAAAAAAATGGCTGCATCTCTTTGAATTCTGGAAATTTCAAATGATTTAATCAATGCCTGAACTATGTAGGCTCCTGTCTGTACTCCTGTAAGCTTTCCAGCTATACCCAATCCCCTTGCAAACGTTTCTCTCTCATGAATTGGGTCTGATCTGGTCCCATTCATGGCTGTTTTCATCAAACATGAACCAATCACAGCAAAACAGTTTTAACTGGAAGAGCTTAAACTGCCACACAAATAAGACAATGTTACACTGTCTGATGAACCAGTGTCCTGAAACAGCTACTGATTGGCCCCTGATTGACTTACTGCAGCTCCTCTTTGACCCCTTCAGCTGTGTTGGCTCCCACAATGAACACCTCCATCTCTTCTCTCAGCATGTTGCAAGAATAGCCAATATTTTCTGCCGTCTCTGTTTCAACACAATAATCATGACAACAATCATGATGGAACCCCTGTTCAGAGCTCATTAACAGGCAACTTAATGCTTTGTGAACCATTACGCAATCTGACATCAACAACCTTGCATATTTTTTTCTTTTCTGAATGGGAACGAGCAGCGTCACCAACCTTGTTTATCTCCGGTTAGAACCCAGATTTTGATGTCAGCCTTAGCCAGTTGCTCAATGGTCTGTGGGACACCGTCTTGCAATTTGTCCTCCACAGCTGTTGCTCCCAACAGCTGGAAACCAGAGGTGACAGGTGGATTTAAAGAGCCACGGTTTAGATTCCTCTCATTCATGTGAAAACAAAAATACTGCTGGTTTAACTGAAACAGTCAGTGACTGATATCCAGTATCATTTTTGACAAAAGCACATAATTTTGGAAACCAAACTTTAAGTTAACCAGTCAGCTTCTGCCTGTCTAATAATGCATATATATAAATATATATGTGTGTAGAGAGAGAGAGCAGGGAAACCAACAATCAGGTCTTTCTCGATCTCTTCATAAAGCTCATCCAGCCTCTCCTCTCGTCCCTCCAAGGCGATGCTGGCCTCATGGTGGTGCCGCTGCCACTTCTCCAAGTAGACCTCGTCCAAGTCCTTGTAGGCCAGAACCAGAGTACGGAGACCGTCGCCGGCATACTCCTGTTTTGGTTAGATAGTTCCAAGCACTTGTAGGCGTAAATCACACATTTCGGGCTTTACAAAATACTGGAAAACCTTTTGCATAAACATCACAAAAACATCCATCTTCCTGTCTCACATTGAGGTGTCCAGTTGTGAGCTCCATCAGTTTGCTACAGGAGGGGTGCAGTCTGTCATAGATGATGGCGTCTGCTCCTTTACAGTAGAGACTCAGTTTTCCTTCAGGGCTACGTACTGGAAACAAGTAACGTGAGAGCAAAAAAAACAACAACTTTATTCTACCTCTGATCTGCCTCTGATGAGGAATGATGACGCTTCAATTACTTTTGAAGGACAGGACTCTCTCTCACCGATCACTGACATCCTCTTCCGCACATTGTTAAAGTCCAGAACAGCCAGCAGCTCATATTCAACTTTTTTTCCCATCTCCATGACCGTGATGGTCTCTGGTGTGCGAGAGCGGAACACAAAACCGAAGTTCCTCGCCGCGGTCACCAGCGCACCCTCATCTGGAGACTGAGCCTGGTAGTTCAGCTCGCCTAAAAAGGAGCAAGTAAAACTGCTAAATTAGAATTAAACCATAAAAAGAAACAAAAAGAACATTATAAATAATTAGAAAACATAACACACAAGATTGTTCATGTGTCAAATATACACCCTTTGCTCCATTTAAAAAGCTTGAATATAAAAAATAAATAAATAATTGTTGACATATAATGTTTTACATATTGCGACTGCTTATTTTGCACTGATTGTATTTTTTACTGTTATCTGAGGATTATTGGATGTCATACAATCATACACAATCTCAGCAAAACTAAAGATGTGAGCTGCAGTGTAGGTGATGGCGAGGCCGGATGCAGGGGCGGGTGCTGACGCTGCTGCTGGAGGACCTCACCTTCTGTCCTCTCCTCTGGCATCACAGTGTGGCACAGAGCCAGCAGGCGGAAGAAGGCCTGAGCTTCAGGGTTTTTCTGTCTCACCGCCTCCACCAGACTGTGATCGTGGAAGCTGAACTTTGGATCTGCAAGCGGGTTCCAGCTGAAGTCCACACGCTCCATTTTCTTCAGACAAAGGGCACATTTATTTATTAGCTTTAAACAAAATTCAGAAAAATACACTTTGTCTTGTATTCTCACCTCTGTAATTTCCACTTTTTGTCCAGAAAAGTCATATATGTCTCCTGAAAACAGAAATGTGGTTCAGAATGAATCATTCAATCACATGTACCTGCTCATTTAACTCCTTACTCAAAAAAAAAAAAAAAATCTGATTACACATACTATGGACACACATCACATGTCAGAGTATGAGATCATGTATTGTTACCATGTCATTTTGTTTAAAATTTCTCATTCAGGGAGCTGTGACATCACAGACCCAAACACGAGGCCGGTTAGACAGCTTTCCCACTTTTATCTCCACACATCTTTACTTCATGCTGCATCATTTACTGTTTCTCAGGAGTGGGTAGCACAAAGCTTTAATGATGATTTTTAATTAGGTACAGCGTGCAGAGGAGTGATAGGAGTAGAGTGGAGGTTACTCCACCCCCTAAAACCAGATGTTGTAAACAGAGCTATGAAAAAAAGATTGAAATTTGCTTTTAAACTTTTTTCTTGTGGTATTTGACAAAACATGGAATAGATATCTCATGAAGACGTGAGGAAATATGTTTCATAAGATGTTTCCTTGAAGCAAAGCCGCTCACCATAGGCTTTTCCGTTAATGGAGCACTTGTTGAAGGTCATCACGTTTTGTGTCAGCGTGCCGGTCTTGTCACTGAAAATGTATTTAATCTGGCCTAACTCCTCGTTGAGTGTGGTGGTCCTTGCCTGGGCAGCAGTGTCATTCTGAGGGTAATACATCTTCCTGTCCCAGTCTATGAAGTAACTGTTCCCAAGGCGGATGATCTCCACACTGAAATTCAACAGGATGTGAAAATATCAGGCAGCATTTTCTATGTGAGACAACAGCTTTCATTGTTCTCCTGTTCAGCTAGTTTCTTCTGTTGAGGCATACCTGACATAAAGAGAAATGGGCACCACAGCGTTCAGGACTATGACGTAGGACCAGAAGGTGAGGAAGGATGAGAGAGCGGCGTCAACACCTTCCTCACGAGGAAGAAACACTGTGAACACAGAGCCCTCCCTCACCTCCCAGATCGCATTGCCAATGGCCAGAATGGTGCACATAGTCAACAGGAAGCCAAAGATCTGAAAGAGATTGTGAGAAAACACATTTTAATCTAAACTAAATACAGCAGGCGTGTAATGATGTAATCAATCACATTCTTGAGAAGGTTAAATGTACGTAAAAGACCTATAAAGGCATTAATTGATGTCCTGTTTACTTTCAAAATTCACATTAGAAAAGACTCAAATGAAGCTGAGATTTAACAGATTTGCTGAGAACAATGAGTTATAGTTTTGTTCTTTTTAAATAAATCTTATTAGTTGGAGGATTTGTACTTAGATGAATGAGAGAAGCTTTTGCATGGAATCATTCTGTTGAAAAGACTAATGAAAGCCATCAACACTTTCCCAGCTGGATTGCACGTGTGTAGTTATTTGTTTTTGCATAAACTCACTGATAACACCAGCACATTCATCAGGTCATCGATACTGGTCCGTTTGAATGTTGACTTTCCGCTGTTCTGCATGAGCTTGGTGTCAGGACCTGAAAAGATTCGGTTACAGGTTCGGATACACTCATAATGATCCACATAGATTTCAGTATTTGTAGATCTTTGCCGTATCTGCTAGCAAATTTGAATTTGCTCATCACGTTCTACAGCTGTCTGGATGTGGGTCTGACCTATCAGGTTAGGCGAACTCTTCCTGCTTGGAGTACTGTGTGTTAGATGCCTCTGTGGGACCAAAGTAGACTTTTACGGCAAATCCTAAATGTACCTGCATCTTGGCCCATGTGCATGTAAAGATTACCGATCTTCTCCTCAATAAATATTAGTTTTAATATTTCTCATTGTGATGTCCCCAGAAGATAGCCCACCACTTTGCTTTTCCTCTGAACGTGACAGAAAAAGAAGAACATGAACCTTCCATCACCTTGATCAAGGGCTAAATTTCAATCCAAAGCACGTATAAACTAAAGTATATTTTCTGGACACACATATCTTACTGTTGATAACATTTTTGCTCAGTTAGCAGAGAAGACACAGAAAACGTGAACTTATAGCGCATGTTAGGTGATATAAACTCTTTCATATTTCAGAGAATGTGATTTATATAATTTTTTTCTTAACATAAACCTATTTTTGGTGGCTACATGATAGACCCAAAGTGCAATAGAAAAATCAGTTAATTTACCTCCAAAGATGACCAGACCGTAGCACCACTCCGTGTTCCTGAGAGTACACCCTCTCAGCAGCACCTTGTCGTTGTCCAGGCTGTAAATCTGTCCATCCATACTGAGGGTCCCTCTGAACTTGTCGAGGCGGTTATTGGGAGGCTCACATCGTACTTCACCTAAAACACAAAAGGGGACTTGCATTTACTTGGGAAGTCACTAACTAGTCACCATCACTTCTCTGGGATGCTAGTTCGTTCTCCACACCCTCCTTAGACAGTAGAGGAGATGTTGGTATTTGTAAACTATTGCTGCGGTATTTTTAGCGCAGGATGGGTCATTTGTGCTCATGAAAACCAAAAAAAAAAACAAAAACACTTGAATCTAGAGACTTTGTCCTTTGTTTTACAATTATTGGATTGTGTGTGGTCCTTCTGATGTTCCTGAAGTCCACGATGATTTATTAGTCTTACTGGTGTTTACTAAGTTCAGTACCTCCTCTCTGCATGTGGTTCTGTTATGTTTGTTACACACCAGGAGGCTGTCATCTGCAAACATGACAGTGGTGTTCATCTTGTCTCAAGGTTTACAGTCATGCATGAAAAGAGCATACTTTAGTGGTGGGCTAAGCACGCAGCCCTGTGGTACACCAGTGCAGTGGAAGTTTGGACAATGAATGCTTGCCCAGTCAGATTTACTGGGGCCAGTTGGTATGAAAATTCAACTGCCAGTTATAGCCACGTATATGATGAGAGACGGTCTTTCTGCATGGAAAATGATGATCAGCCAGTTTAGTATAATTCAAAAACTTAGATATAATCCAACCCTTTTACCTTGATTTGAACTGGGAAGAAATCGAGCTAATCTGAATTTTTTTATGGTTGGACTTTAACTGGCCGACATAACCCACAGGTCCTGCGCTGGGTTTTGACCCAGAAATAACAGAAGAAGCCAGAGAAAATGATAATAATAAAGTTAATACAAAAATGTACAGAACTGCGGTTTAATGTTTGTCATTCTTCCAATTCGCCATCACCAGTTAAACTAGAGGTTTAGCCTAACCTAATCTGCGTTGGTGTGTGGTATAATAGTTTAACCAGAAAGGCTCAGTACTAACCTGCTTGAAGCAGGCTTATCACCACTTTGGTCAGTAATATACACCGGAATAAGGAAAGGAGTCTAATTAGATGACCCAACTGAGCTCTGACCATAACCTGACTGTAATAATAATAATAATAACTTGCTCTTATATTGCATCTTTCAAGGAACCCAAGGTCACTTTACAAGAAGCATACAACAAGAAGGAAAGAAAAAAGAAAAAGAAACGGGTAGAGGACCTTCGCTAGTCTGGGAAGGCCAAAGAGAAGAGGTGGGTTTTGGGGCGACTGTACTGTGACATCACAGATCCACGTTCAAAGAGAATAATATACCCTCCCCGTCTTCATCTCCATCTCTTCATATCATTATGCAGTTGCTTTCAGTTCTCTCTCATGATCTGGATCTGGTACTTCCACTACTCACAGCCATTTTTTTTAAAGCTGACAGAAGTCATTTAGTGGGATTCCTACTCCGCTGCAAACCATTTTGGGTGTTTTTTGTTGTGCTAGTGTGGTTGTTACTCAGCACCACATGCTTCCTCTTTCTGACTGGTTGTACGTCTATCCAGTGATGTTTGGAAATTCAGAAATTCAAGATTTTTGTCTTCCCTTTGCTTTCTGCAGGAATCACGTTGCTCCTCTGAAATGTATGATGTGTGATGTTTCAGGCTCTCACCATTGAAGCTTGCCAGTACTTCGACGCAGTCTCCCATCTCTCCTGTTACAGTCAGCGCCTGTTTCACTTTCAGGTTGGTTTCACTGGGGAGACCAGGAGAACATGAGAAGGATGCAACTGAGGGGAAATCCAAGACTTAACATCAACGCACTCATGTGTGCGGTACTACACACTGACCCGTCTAACTCAGCTGTTTCCACGTAGACCAGATTGAGAGGCTCACTGCTGGAGAGCAACAGAAGATCTGCCTGAGAGATACAAGTATTAAGTACAGAGTGGAATTCACAAGAATTCAAGAAAGTGTTAGATCTTCCCTCTTTAAATTTTTTGGACCCTTAAAAGTCCTTACTTACTGTAACAAACTGATTATTTTCCAGTTTGATGATGTCTCCAACCTGAACGTTCATCCATTTTTCTTTTTTCAGTCTGTAGAGAAACAAATATGAAACCCAATCAAGAGTTGTATCCAATTAATTTCTAACTCTATCAATCTTTGATTTCAGATTTGCACACTAAATGACTCACTCTCCATCGATGAGGACCTCCACCATGCGGTTATTCACTTGCTTGTCAGATTTGTGTCTGTTCTACTCAGTTAACAGAAGAGGAAGCACAGATGTTTTTAATTGTGATTGCTTTTGTTTCATCATTGAGTTTCACTTTATTTGTGTGGGTTAAGTCCTGTTTTACAGTTTTGTATTTCGATCTTACTATGTCATCGGTGGCATCTTTGGCAGCTGTTATAGACAGCACCAAAACCAGAGGCACAGCGGTGGTGAACCAGGAGAGAGAGGAGACTTGTGGGATTGACTACACACACACACACACACACACACACACACACACACACACACACACACACACACACAGGTTTGACAAAGGTCAAAATTGTATCTTAATTGTAATTTTAAGAAGCAAACACTATCAGTAGAATGTGATAAAAGAAAAAGAAAAAAAAAGAATTGGAACGAGAAAAAAACAACTCTACCTGAAGGATAAGGAGGAAGAGGAAGTAAGCATTAGCGAGTCTCCTGAACTGCTCAAACAGGTTAAGAGGCAGGAAGTTGAAAATATTGTACTTGGAGGTCTTGATGGCATTGTTCTGGAGAAGAGGACAGTGAAGTTACATTTACAAAAGATGTGTTGACCATGAAACCATGGATACGGGTTTAAACTGACGAAGCAGCTGCCTCACAGCTTCAGAGGTTTGATGGAAACGCTGCACTTACAGCATAGTGGTACGACAGGTTGAAAGGTCTGTTATTAGCTCGCAGGTGTCGCTCCGTCTCTGTGAAGAGCAACAAAGAGATTCAAGCATGCTGCAGCATTTTAGTTTAACTGCTGTAAGAGCTGCAAAAAATGATGTGAAATCAATAAATGACTAAATGAGGGATTAAAGGCGTTTGTGTGCAGCAGAGCTCACCTTGCTTTTTCTCTTTTCCACACAAGCCGCCAAAATAGGAACTAACAGACCCCATCTTTAACTCAGGTTCTCCATAAACTTGACCTGGATAAAAGAATTGTACGTACATATATTTGTAGGACAGATTAAAGCACAGTCAGTGAGGCACTGGTCACTAATAAAACCAGTAACTGAAAAGGAAAACGTGGTAGAAGAAAAGAGGAACCAGTTCATTCACTGAGGGTTGTGTTTTTGGTATTTAGATTCAAAATTAGATAAGATTAGATTAGATTTAAAAAAGTATTTGAGCATTAACTGGAGTTTCAAAACTGCAATTTTGTAAAGGAAATACTTAAATTCTTTTTCATTTCGACTGATACGAAGCGAACAATCATCTTAGTATCCTAAAACATATTTCAAAGACTTGACAAAGCAGCAAAATAGCAAAAGGTGGACAATTAAATCATTAAAGTTTTGTTGTGTGATTGATGATTGTAACTGACTGATCCTTCAGTTTTACTTACTTCCTGATCATTTACTTGATGAAGAAGAGGAGTTGTGAGGAAAGTTGTATGAATCTCTGTCATCAGCCGCTTTTTTAAAAAGAAAATTAAATTAGTGAAAAAACCGGACAGACTATGTTAAGTACATGAAAACAACAAACCTTAAAGATGAAATTTCTGTTCAGTCCTGCAGACACGGGAACAAGGGCAAGTATGAGGAGGAGCCACAGGTTTCCACCCTCCAGTTGCTTCCTTCTTTGAAAAGACCCTGGTTTGATGGCCCGGTGAAGGTTTCGTCCCAAACACAGAAAAAGGGGTTTTGTCGGGGTCTCCAGCTGGATGAAAGACAATGTGGTCGACCCGTCAAATGCTGCTGAGCTGAGAGAAGCGCCTTCAGATGGAGTCTGAGGTTCATGTAGGAGGTATCAGCCTACACCTCACAGCTCAGGGTTTGAGCAAACAAACGCAGCACTTGCTGGATGTGGATGGTGAGTCAGTGCAGGAGTGCATGTGGCAGGAAAACAGCAATAAATGTAATGGACCTTTAGCAGTCAGAGGTAGTATCGCTGTGGGCAGGTGTGTGACACACCCTGTGGGTACTACGCATGCTCAAGCAGAGGAGTTACACATAACCTTTGACCTGCTGTACCGGCTTTCCCTGAACTGATGGATATCATCGCGCGGGCCATAAACGTGCACTGGGAGAAAGGCTTCAGCCGTTACGCCGTGTCCACGGAGCATCGGGCCGTAAAACCGATGCGGGGAAACCACATAAATGAAGCCGCACATCAAACACAAAGTAAAGTCTCTTAAAGTGTGTCAGTTATTAATTAGGTCAAATACTTCTTAGATTATAATGCACTGCATTTACTGTATTGTTCATTAGTACTGCCTTACTTAACTTACTGGGGCTATAGTGATATAAGTGTACTGCATCCCCTCTTTATACTCCAGAAACGTGCTGTAAGAGTTATAAACAAGGTAGAACTGTACGATCACACTCATAATTTATCTTTGCAGCCCAAGTTTCTAAAACCATTTTAACTGGTTGAGTTTTATACTGCACAGCTTCTATATAAAGCAAATAAAAACACCTTGCCTACTAACGTCCAAAAGGTCTTCACATGCATAGAGGAGGGGTCTAACCTGAGGGGCTGTTGTAAGAACTACGAGGAAGCGTTTGAGTGCGTCTTTCTGCAGGGTTCAACTTTGGAACCGACCGGGGCAGCAACTTAAGCGACGTCCAAATATTTATTACTGCAAATCAAAATATAAAGAAATTATTTGGTCACAGTACACGGCTGTCAGTTAGGGGGTCATTATGATGTAAAATTAACTAATAAAACAAAACAGTAATATAACTAAATAGTTATATTATTCATAAATTTATTTTAATTGGTAGTTAAGAGCTCTAATTATTAAATGCATTTGTGTAGGCGTGTGGACAGGTATTGAACATGGATGTAGCATCTGTAGTTGGTGTAAGTATGTGACATATTTTCTTCCTTTTTTCCTCGTGTGTGTGGTATTGATGTGAACTGTAGGCTGTAAATGGCGGAAAATTATTAACTTTAGTTATTGATTTAGGACAGAATTTTGGGTGGGACTCAATACTGGTTTCTTTTTTTTGCTTCCCACAATTCAAGTTGTTAAAGTGGACAAAATACAAATACTTTGATTACTTTGGAACAAAAGATCCAATAGGTGTAATATAGGTGTATGTGCTCAGCTTAAATAATATATCTGTGACAAGTTCAATTGTGTGCATGTGCTGAACTTACTTAAATGAAGAAAGCAGGAACATTTATGTAGTTTTCTTCAATACTTTATACAAAATTCATGAAGTGGAATGTTTACATGGTGACACCAACATTCAGAGCAGTGAATTTACAGAGAAAACACCACAAAACGCAGTTCCTGTGACTGACAGTGTACTTCTAAATTATTGCAGTGATCAAGTGGTCAGCGAGTTTAAAAATATGCAATGATAATAATTAAAAAAAAAAGAGAAAAAAAAGATCAAAAGTGAACACTTTCAACTTGGCACAAGGAACATGAATCTTACAGGATGGAGAGAAAACATTTGCTCTCGTAACTGATAACGTTAAATATTCACAAGGGTTAGTGTGTTTTCAGAAAGGGTGATTTGGGGTTTCTACGGTGATCTATTAAAAAGAAATAAGCACACGATGAGCGTTTCATATTTGAACCATATTTATGCCTCATTAAGATCAACCTGTAAAATGTTTGCAGCAGTTAACGACCACTGACATGCAGCACGATGCAAAAAAAGAAAAAAAAAGTCATTTCTGAAGCGTCGTCCAAAACTGTTACAAAAGATACAAAAGCACAGAACACTAAACATAAGAGAGCACAAAGAAAACCCGGCCCAGGTAGCAAGTACAAACGAAGAAATGAAGAATAAAAAGTACAAAACGTTCAGGAAACTTGGTAGGACGTCAGTTTGGGAGGAAAAAAAAGAAACACAAAGGCAAGTCATTGTTTGAAAGTCGAAGGAAATACACGGATAAAAAAAATGGAATAAAAGATTTAACTTTTTCTATTTTTGTCCTCTTGTCCCAAATGTAAGGCCTCTCATACAAAGTTCAAAAAAATAAAGAAAGAAAGAAAAGAGCTGAAGAAAACTGAGCAACATTAAATATGTAAACGATAACCGTTACACTTCAGCCGCTGAGGAGTTTGTCTTTCATATTAATTTCAGAACATGAAGAGTTTTAAAAAGACATTTTTATCTCTGTAAATAAAAAACAAACTCCAATATTCCACAAAGTCTGGATTCTCACTTTATTTCTTGGCTGTGTCCCATCCTTTAATAAAACCCACAAAACCGCAGCAGCTCGTTCACCAGAACTGTGCAACATCCTGGTCTGGAACACACGTTTGTTTCCATCAGTGAACATTTGAAATTCTAGGCTTTGAAAAGCACAGACAAAACAATAAATATGTATAAAAAAATAAATAAATAAAATTACCACAGCATCCAGGACACACGAGGCCACAACGACCACGACGTCTTGTTAGAGCTAATGAACAAAACTGACCAGCTAGGACTCACTCTGAACATCATAAAAACACATTTTGTCAGGATTTTCTTCTTTTTTTGTGTGAAATCACACAGGTTTTGATTTTACCAAGGTTAAATCCCCAACTGGATCAGCAAGAATGAAAACCTGACAAGGCACATATTTAACTGATCGATCCTTCAACAGGAAAACTAAAGGCTCTTATTTGTAGTACCTTCTCTTCAACTGAAATATTAGCTGTGTATGATTAACTTCATATTTGTGAAATCAATAAAACGTCTTATCTTTACGTCACCACTTGACCTGGACTGCCTCCGAGCTTTCGTCTTCCAGTCACCAAACAAAGGGTCCATTCAGACCAACCATAAAGTGTTTCCACAGTAACTGAATCCATCACAGCGGAAACAGAAACAGGCATTCGAAAGACGGCTATCTACGTCACACGTTCACATTTCTGAGTGTAAGGCGTGAAACACTTGGCCACACATCGAGAGGATAACGGGGTTATTGCACAAGAACACTTGGGAAGTGTGGGGGCTTATTTGAGCCTCTGAACCCGGCGTCCTTCAACGTTCCCTCCAGGCTCTGGCGTGTGTGTGACACCACTGCGGCTGATGATGAGGAGGGTTTAAAAACGATGATACTGACTGCTGTACGACGGCCTGGTAGATGGTGTTGACGTCGAAGCGTTGGGGTGGTAACCCGGACTGAGATCGTGTCGCTGAGCTAATTAGCTTGGCAAGGCAACTCCAGGGTCTCAGCAGCAACTAAGATACACCAAAGGTCAAAGAAGAGTCTGCACGGACATCTACAGAAAAAACAAACAAAAAACTTTCCTCTTTTTTTTTTTAACTCTCCACGTTCTCATCTGCCCTCCTCTGCTGATCGAGTCTCCGACTTCAGCCTCACAAATTCTTTCGCCACGTCGTCGTTGGAGCGCTGGGAGAGGATTCGCATGGCGGTGAGGCCCGTATCATCCATAAATATGCGCTGTCCCAGTGGGCACCAGCAGGCACAGTTGCCCTTCTCCATGATGTCTCTTAACTGGATGACGGTGAGACCCACCACTTGATCAGCGCGGCCGAAGCAGTAGTCTTTCACGCAGGCTTGCACTTCGTAGCATTCAAAGCCGTCCTGGTTACCCAGAACACTACCAGGAGAAAAACACGCTGTTTTGTGCTTTTGAGAAATCACTCAATACACTTATCAGGTTTTACTTGAGAACTGATTTTCAGTATTTATGACAAAGTATTTCAAAGCGGGGCTGGGACACTTACAAATGGAAGGTTTCATTGAACTTGGGAGACCAGCTGTTGTTCTTAGACTTCGTCTGGAATTTGCGTTTCTTGTCACTGAGGTGAGGTCCAATCATGGTGATCTCCACGAAGGGTCTGAACATACCGGACGTCTGCCACTTTAAATCACTGGCACCGATCACTGCGGCAATGCAAGGAAAACAGAAACCAGTCGACAAATCAACCCGGATCGAAACGTAACGTTTTCTAACATTCTACAATAAAAAAAACAAACATGAAAACACTGAAACTTACCTTTGACGGTAACTTTCCGTTCCCCGCTCTTCGGGTGAGTGTATAACTCAACCTGCAGGGACACGTCACCGATGGGCTTGTCCACACCTGAGCCTGGTTTAATGAGCCACAGAGGATAGATTAGGTCTCATACAGGCAAAATAAACAAATAAAGATCTAATTTAAGACGCAGACTCAGAATATGAAGGAAATACAGATCATGAAATGATGGGTTAGGACTGGTCTAACCACACGACAAAACCAATATCCACAAAAGAAGAGTGGGTGGGGAAGGATAAGAAGGCTGCAGATAATTTCAATGAAACCTACCCCTGGTGGGCTGTATTTTTTCATTGGGAGTTAACCTAATACCTTTTCCATTGTGCACTGGCACAGAGGCAGCACAGGAGATAAAAAAAGAAAGCAATAAGAAGTTACCAAACTCCAGCATCACAAACACGCAAAAAAACAGATGCAAAGCTAAAAGAGGCATCGTGTGAACATTCAAGCAGGCATTTCCCCGAATAAGTCTGCTGATCAACTTTAGGAGAAGCTTTCTCCTCTCTCCATTTCACACATGGCGTTGGGCAGCGGTGATCTACCTTGTGCATGTTGCGTGGTCACAAAGGTCTTAATGAGTGTGTCGGTTGTCTGAGTGTAGAGCGACAGAGCGTGGCGTAGAGAGGAAAGCTCGGGGCTTTTCTCCAAGAACGCTTTCTTCAGCCCGTTTCCTCCTGCATGGAAGTATTGCTGCAAAAAAGGTGTGGGGGGGTTCAGTGTGAAAAGGTATGCAGTTTTCAAACTTCAGGACTTGCCCAGCATGTCAGACGGAAACCAAAACCTACAGCTTAGACTCACCTTGATAGTGTCCAAAGCCACATCCATGACAGCACACTGCCTGGGAGACAGGCTTTTAGCCTCCCCTGCCATGTGATCCTGGGGAAACACTGGTTTAGGTACTCTCATTCTCAATTAGCACCATTTGGACACTTCTTTAGAGTCTATAAACCTGAAGTAAAGTATGCGGAGATTATGATACCTTGAGTTTTGAGAGCTGTCCCAGTTCTTTTGCAGCTGACAGTATCTGTGCCCCCTGAAGAAATGCAGACAGAGCCGAGTTGTTACTCTCCTGCTGTTTGATTTTGCTATTTAAAATGCAAATAAGTATGCAAAAAAAGTTGCTTTACAAAGGTGTCGTTGCCCTGCGGAAGGACAATAGTTTTTTCCAGGCTGATCATTACAATCCTCCACAGCTCCTTGAGCACACGCTTCAACACCGTCTTCTCACAAACGGTCGCAAACAGAGTCAGCCTGCAAAGAAGAAGCATTCACACACACAGACACCGTCACAAAAACACTGAAGCAAGGAGAAGAGAGGCTTCCAGGAGATTACACCAAAACAAAATTCTGTCTCACTTTCCATCCAGGAAATCCATAAGTGGTCGTAGCATGTTATCAGAGTCGGCCTCCACCTGGTTTTTGGTGTTGTCGTTGAGCGGCCCTTTGATCTGGTACAGCAAGGACGCCATCTGTCGCATGCAATCGTTGATCCGGCCCTGGAAACTGAAATGAAAGAATGACCGATCAGCGCATGATGCATCGATCAGCGGTTTCGATCAGCGCAAGTTTACAGAAATGACAGTAAGAAACAAGGAGGACGTATACCTGCTCCCAAACGTCCTGCTGAGGTCATCCAGCACATTGTTCAGCCTCACCTGCAGGTCGTTCAGTAAGTCACTGGCCTCCGAGTCCATCTGTGGAAAATTAAAAAAAAAACAAAAAAAAAAGCTGCAGAGTCCATTTGTTGATATTTAAAAATAAATAAAAAATTCCTTCAAATGTACACAAAATTCAACAATGTAATACTGTAAAGCAGGAATCTGTTAACACATAACAGGCTTCATTTCATATTTAGAGCTTTTTCTCAAAATGCTCCAAATTACTTTTTGAATTCTATAAGCTGCACTCCATGACAAAAACTGGTTTCTGTCAGACAGCAGAACTTCAAAGATGAAAGTTGAGTCATATCAGCTTATTATGAACAGCCCACAAGTCTGTCATTCATTGAGAAATAGCACACAGGCACCTCGCAATAAGCTCAAACTCTTATTATATCATTGTCTGTATTCTGATGTTCTGCAATTTAACAAATATAGTGCATGTGACACAACCCCCAGTTTTCCCAGTGGAAAGAAAAGAAGATGGAAGCTTTACAGAGTGAAACTCTAGCAAGTAGAAATGTGACTGAGCCTGCATGTACTCAGGCATCATGTAAATAAGCAGAGCCTGCAGGAGGACTAACGCATGCGGATGACGCCACGCTGCGGCTCATTAGGTCAACGATCCAATGGGCTTTTGAATAATGACCTGTCAGGGGTGCAGAGGACCATTAGTGAGGACAAACTGAGACGTTTCTGCTACGCAGCACAGAGGAAAGGCTTCGGGGGGGAAAGGTGTCCAGGAGTGGATGTGCTAGGCGTGTTGTGTGCAGTATGTGGTTATGTGTTGTTATTATTACAGTAGCTACACTCACCTTTTTGTCTTGAAACTCTTTTTCAGTCTAGAGCAGCACAGAAAGGTGAAGGGCAACACAGGACAACTTTGATCAACTTCTCATTTTGGGGACGGAATTTATGTATGTATGTATATATATATATATATAT
>JBAMYA010000004.1:12454456-12466357 GCA_037176975.1 Arrhamphus sclerolepis | reverse complement strand
TCTGTCATATCCATGCCAAAGTTTTTACTTTTCCCATCAGATGATGATATACATATATGTATACATATATATACATACATGCACACACACACACACACACACACACACACACACACACACACACACATATATATTGTATGTATGTGTACGTAAATAAATATATTGGAAAGTAAATTGTTAAAAGTAAACATTAATTTACTTTGCATTAATGAGTAAATGTGACATGATTTTCTAATGATTAAAATACAATGTTGATATGCATGATTGAAATTTAATGGATGAATAGTGATTCATTTTCCTTTAGTCATTGAAATGATTAAAACAGGACATTAAAAGTTTATATTATTTAGTTTAAATAATATTAGGAGAGGATTAGTGAATTTAACCTGTTTCTATGTTGTTTCTTTTTATTGGTCAGTTTGATATTCACTCTGTTAAGTCAATTGTGATTGGCCACATAAGCACAGGGGGGTGTACACGTGACCTTGCAAGAAAAAAACTGTGCTAAAGTTCTGGACAGTGCAGTTATCTTTCTCTTTTCCCTGGATCTGTTTGGGGAGCGGATGTATTTTTGGGTCGCTGAGCCAAGAGACGGGAAAAACAGTCCAGGACTGGAGCCCACTTAGCAGAGAAGTTCAGAAAAGAGGACCACGGACGTGTGAACCGTGTGACTGAGAACGAGGCCGGAGACCCGTTTGTCGGAGCGGGAGCGAAGGATCGGGAGGTGTGGTCGGAGGCGGTCGAGCCAGAGCGAGCCAGGACGTGCGTGTGCACAGTGGAGCTGTGGGGACCGACCACCACATCGTATCCAGGATCCGGACCGAGTATTTCAGCACACTCAATGTTTTGCAACTCAATTTCAACGTTCTCAATGTTTTGTCAGATCTAACAGGCCTCCAGCGTTTCTTTACATTTTGTACCGTGAGTACACTTAACTGTGTGCATGAAGAGGCCGACCGTGGGAAAGTTTTGAAGACTACCATTCATGCGCTTTGAGTTCTGACTGTTGTGCATTTGGTACTGGCCGGTGCAGTGTTTGAGTCCAAGCTACGGGAAGGGAATCTTTTAATTTTGAACGAAAGGGATGATTTGTGAATGGGGTGAACAAATAAAATTCAGTAGTTCCTCTAATAGAGAAACGGAATTCAAGAAAACAAAAAGGGAATTATTGTCGTACAATTTGAGGGGTATATATAAAAAACAAAAAACAAAACTTTGCATGATCTCTGGGTCTCATTTATTTTAAACAGTACATTATTGTGTAATTATTGGTTGATGAAACTTACTAGTTACACCTCTGTGGTATCCAGCTAAACTAAACCAAACCCAAGCATCCACCATTCTCAAGTAAGTACACACAGAGTGGCTGTACGGGTGCTACATAAACAAAATGCAGGCACCGCTGGGATAAATTTTAGTTCAAAATTAGTTTTAAATTAGTCCTAAAAGTAGTTTGACCCAGAGATTCAAATAGATTTTCCAAAAAGTAGTTTAGCATCAGAACGGTTAAGCCTATGAAAAAACCATATTAAAGGGTATCTAACGTGAAAATTCAAAATATTTTAAAACTGCAAAACTCATGCTCTAGAAACTATTCTATGCTGCAAAAACTTGATCAAAGCAGTAACTAAGCTAAAATACTGCCAACTGTACCAAATTTAGTCTTGACAAGTGATCACTGTAAACACACAACCCGTGGAGATGGCTCAGCTTAAGAATCGGTGTGTTGGAGAGGGCCTTGATTCGGAGAGAGCACTGCTGGTCAGAGGCGTACCTCCAGAAGCGAAAGTGAGCGTCATTGAAGGCACCCTGCAGACTATCCAAGCAGTAGGGAAAGTCAAAGTGAGAGGAAGAATGTATGATCCACAGTCTCAAAGCTTAACTTTCTTATGTGAGACCAGAGAGAAAGTAAATACACTCTATATACACTATTCCACTTGGGGGCCCGAGGGGCCTGCTACGGCATGGAGAATCTTTGGACCCTCAGAGTAGGAGGAAGGGGCCACAGGTCAAGCGGGTGGTGACGATGAAAATTGTGCTTCAAGCCAATTCCAGTCTTCACTCCCCACTGCAAGTGTCTACTCCAGAAGCAATCATCAGAGCAGTTGGTGACGTCTTACAACTGTCAAAGAAGCCTACACAAAATGACAGTAACCTCTACAGAAAATTGCACACATTCTCAGGGGTCACGTCCACAGCTCCTGGAGAAGAACTGTTGGAGAACTGGGTCGAGTAGGCTAGACTCATGATTGAAGAATGTGACCGCTCTGAAAGAGAAAAGAAAATGAAAGTAATGGAAAGCGTAAAGGCTCCTACACACGAGATCCTCCAAGCTGTCCATTTCAATAACCCAAATGTAACTTCTTCTGACTATGCTGACATTATTGAGACTGCATTTGGTAATCCTGAGAGCGGTGAAGAACTTTACCTTGCCTTCAGAATGCTGTGTCAACACCCAAATGAGAAACTTCCTGAGACGTCTTGAAAGAGCCCTGAATAAAGTTGTTACAAAGGGAGGACTCTAGTTATCAGTAGCAGACAGAGCACGTCTCGACCAGTTTATTAAAGGAGCTCTCAGGTCTAACCTCATGATCCTAAACCTAGGACTAAGGGACCGCAGAGACAGCCCTCCAATATTTCTCGAGCTGCTCAGTGAAATACGCCTGGAGGAGGAGCATGAAAATTCATGTCGCAGACTCCAGCCACCAAAAGTTGCCTACGCTAAGTGTGCCACTGTGAGCCCTGACCCCGAATTGAAGGACTTAAAAGCTGAGGAACACAAACTCAGAGTACAAGTAAGTGAACTCTCTGCACCGCCTGGCATGTCGAGTCCTATGAGCACTTTGCCAGTCAGTCACTCCAGTGCAGAGGGCTCAGAAGACAAGAACATTCAAGCTCTAAAGAAAGAAGTTTCCAAGCTCTGAAAACACGTCTGTCATGTCTGTCAAGCCAAAGTACAGTCCTGCCACTCAGCACTGTCCAAGAGAAACCCTGTCAACACCACTGCAGCAAAGACCCTGCACCCTGAAACTCAAGTGATTTCTTCTGTTATCGGTGCGGTGAAGATGGGCCACTATGCTAACAAGTGTACTGCTTCTGAGAACTATCAACAAGTCATCCAGAAACTGCTGCAAGCTCAAAGAAAGTTCAAGTAGAACAACAGACCTGAAAATGTGACAAGAACAAAGACCACAAACGCAAGTGTCAAGAGAAGCGCTGTAAAAGTACAGACCAGAAGCTTATCTGACGGACTTCTCGGACCCCCTTCCACTGCACAAGTCAAGATTAATGGCAACCATTGCACTGCGCTGATGGACAGTGGCTCTCAAGTTACCATCATCTTCGACAGTTGGTACGCCAAACACCTGTCACACATCCCACTCAACTCTGTGACTGGTCTTACTATTTGGGGCCTGAGTGAGTCCGAGAGCAGTTATCCGTATAAAAGCTACATTCAAGTTGAGTTGGAGCTGCCAAGAAAGTCCCAGACCGACAAAGTCAAATCTGTTCCAGTCCTGGCCTTGGTGTGTTCTGACCCGCACTGCTCTGAAACCATACCTGTCCTGATCGGCACAAACATCAGTTGGATTCAGCCATTCACGTCTAGCACAAAGGCAAAAGCTGCTGAAAACATCAGCTCAGTCAAAGTGCAAGAGAAAAACCATTTAACCTGTTCCGGCAGTGATGTCCACAAAAGACAACCAAGACTTACCTGTGGCTGAAGCTAAGTGGTCTGGTCCTGGTCCTCTCGTCATCCCTCCTGCCACTGAACAAGTGGTTATCTGCAAAATCAAAGAGAAACAAGACATCGGAGATAGCATACTCCTCACAGAACAAACACATTCACCTGCTCTCCCTCCAAGTGTGCTGGTCCAGTCATCAGTGTTGTTTTCCAAAATGCTAGATCAGGGGTGTTTAACTTAAATGCACTGCCAAAAACTCAAAACACACATAGGTCGCGGGCCAAACAGGATAAACATTTATTGAACAGACTAAAACGAAACTTTTTTTTTGAATGTGAATATGAATCAAAACAGACAGGATACAATAGAGGACATTCCAAAATAATAAACTTAGGCTATTTTAATGGAGAGCAAAATATTTTATCTACTGTCATTATTATACAAATTCAAAATATGAACATGCTGGAAAGAAATCTGAAAATAAAAATGGTGCTTTTAAGTAAAAGTTAAAATCATAACAAATCTAAACATTTCATTTTCTGCAAAGTGGGCATTTGGGAACACCGTAGTAGCGCTAACTTGGTTCAACATTAATTGGCAACAGGGAACGTGAGACAAGTTGCATTGCTGCATTTGTGTCTCCCATAAGCGCAGCTTCACATGAAATGCCTTCACCGCATCATTCATATCAGTGATCATGCGCTCCCGTCCCTACAGCTGAAGGTTTAAGGCGCTGAGATGCGCAGTTATGTCAGCAAGAAACACCAACTCACATTTCCACTTTTCATCCCGCAGAACTGTGGAGTCTTTTCCTTTACTGTCCATGAACTGACAGATTTCCTCGGCCAGCTCAAAAGGTCGATTGAGAACTTTTCTCCGACTTAACCATCGTACCTCCGTGTGAAAAGGCATGTGGCCAAACTCTGAATCTGTTTCCCACAGAAACGACTGAAATTGGCGGTGATTCAAACCATGGGCTCTGATTAAGTTTACGGTTGGTGTTACAGTGTTCATCACATGATCAATTTTTAGGACTTTACCACACAGCACTTCTTGGTGTATGATGCAATGATATGCTGTCAACTCACCAGTACAGTTCTCCTCCCGCATCTTCTGGTGCATCCTTCCCACTAGTCCGCTTTTTTCACCGCACATTGCTGGCGCTCCATCTGTTGTAAGCCCAACCAGTTTGTCCCAAGGCAGTTTCAGTTTTGTAGACATACATTTTCAAAGATGTCTTTCCTTTTGTTGTCCCATGCATTGATTTAATGTCCAATATTTCCTCTGTAATGCACAAATTAGAGTCCACTCCACAGATGAAGATGGCCATCTGTGCAGTGTCAGTCCTGTCAGTACTTTCATCCACAGCGAGGGAGTATGCAACAAAGTTTTTCCCTATTTCAATCAGCTGTGTTTTCAAATCAGTGGCCATCTCACAAACCCGATCAGTAACCGTATTTCTGCCTAGGCTTATATTTGCAAACGCCTGCTTTTTATTGGGACACCTGACGTCGCACACTTTCATCATGCTGCTCTTCAGAAACTCTCCCTCAGTAAATGGCCGGGCTGATATGGCAATCTCCTCCACCACAATAAAACTTGCTTTCACAGCAGCTTCACTGTGTGATTTTTCTTTGGTGAAAAACGTCTGCTGTGATGTCAGATTCCTCTTCAACTCCTCTACCTTCTGTAGCTTCTGCTCTGCATCCAGGTGTTTTAACTTGTCCTGATGGTTCGTCTCGTAGTGCCGTCTTAGATTATACTCCTTAATTACAGCCACATTACCTCTGCAAATGAGACACCCAGGTTTACCGGCAATGTCAGTAAACATATACATATTCTCCCACCAGTTTTGAAAGGCTCTGTTTTCAGAATCAACTTTTTTGATTTGAAATTAGAGTTAGACATCAACATGATCTGACGTAGTTTACGCGGGAATGATCACAGCTAGCTCATTCAATGAGATAGCTATTGCGCTGCATTATGGGATTTGTAGTTTGTGTATTATTGGCACTTCGTTTTGCCAGGCCATTCAAAAAGGACATAAAATGATCTCGCGGGCCAGGTATAATTGTACACCGGGCCAGATGTGGCCCGCGGGCCTTGAGTCTGACGTGTGCTAGACCCAAACAAATTTCTGGTGCTCGTATGTAATGAGTCCTTAAAGCAAACCGCAATTCCTGTGGGCACAGTGATAGCCCACATACACGTTGTTGACATTGTTGTTGACAGACCCACCAAGCTCCAAAGTTGACACTGCCCCTGCTATGGACCCCAATCTAGCTGGCCAAGCATGCCAGGGTGTCCTCCACTGCGGAATGGGATGTTGGTCTGGCTAAGGGCGTGGAGCACCACATATGACTGAGTGATAGCACTCCCTTCAGAGAGAGGTCACGTCGCATTGCTCCTGCGGACCTGGATGATCTCCGGTGTCACCTTCAAGGTTTGCTGGCGGCTGGGATCATAAAAGAATCAAGAAGTCCATATGCATCACCGATTGTCCTTGCACGCAAGAAGAATGGTAAACTTCGCATGTGTGTCGACTACCACACGCTGAACCGCAGAACTATCCCAGATCAGCACACTGTACCATGTATTGATGACGCTCTTGATTGCTTGTCCAGCAGCAAGTGGTTTTCAGCAGTGGCTATCAAATGCCAATGGCCAAGGAGGACAAAGAGAAAACCGCCTTTATATGTCCTCTGGGATTTTTTCAGTTTGAGCGGATGCTGCAGGGGATCACACGGGCCCGTGCGACATTTCAACGACTTATGGAAACTGCAGTTGGAGACACACACATGCTCGAAGTCATTGTCTACCTTGACAACCTCATAGTTTTCGGAAAGACTCTGGAGGAGCATGAGCAAAGGCTCCTCAAAGTAATCACACGCCTTGAAGAAGCTGGACTCAAGTTGTCCCTTGACAAATGCCAGTTCTGTTGTCCACAAGTTACCTATGTTGGACATCGTCTCGGAGCATGGTATCACCACAGACCCAGCCAAAGTTGATGCAGTGACATGGTGGAAACAGCCGACTCACCTTCCGTCCCTGCAGTCATTCCTAGGATTCTGTGGATACTATCGCAGGTTTATTAAAAACTACTCCATCATTGTCCGACCTCTGACAAAGCTGTGCAAAGGGTATATTCCCACACAAAAGAAGAGAAAGTCCACTCCTTCACCAGACCTACTACAAAGTCATTGAGCCTTTTGGTGACCGTTAGGACCAGTTCTGCTCAGAGGCCTTCCAAAAGATCATTCACTGCCTCACTGATGCTCCTGTGCTGGCATTCGCAAACCCGACCAAGCCTTACATTTTTCATGTTGATGGAAGTTTCCATGGACTTGGTACTGTCCTAAATCAAGAGTATCCAGATGGTTTGAGACCAGTCGCCGCAAGCTAAGTGCCTCTGAAAAGAACTATCCAGTGCACCACCTTGAGTTTTTGGCATTGAAGTGCGCTGTGGTAGACAAGTTCCACAACTACCTGTATGGAGCACAGTTTACAGTGAGAAACGACAGCAGCCCACTGACATATATTCTCACAACCGTCAAACTCAACGCAACAGGTCACCAATGGCTCTCTGCACTCTTGACTTACCACTTCACCCTGCAATACAGGCCTGGCAGAAATAATATCGACGCCGATGCCTTGTCTCGCAATCCACTTTCTGCAGCAGAAGAAGGCTGGCAAAGTGTACCACCTGAAACTGTCAAAGCCCTGTGTAAGCAGATCAAGTGCCATGAGATTTCCAGTGTCCACCACAACTGCTGAGTCACTTGGAGTGTCACCTGAAGGCCTACCTGAGTGTTTTGTGTATCCAGGCCGGCTGGATCTTGGTTCCTTAACTCAGTTCAGTCACAAAGACCTAGTCACCGCTCAAGATGTTGACCTCACTATTGCTCCAGTCAAACAGTCTCTTACTGGTGGTCCAAGGTTTTCGACCCCTGATAATTCAAACGCTGCACTGATAAATAAAGAAGCAAGAAAACTCCTCATCCAAGACTATCTGCTCTACAGAAAGGTGGCGAGGAAGGGAACTGAGTTGAAAAAGCTGGTTCTGCCCAAAGAGTACATCCCGATGGTCTTGAGGTCCCTGCACTTGGTCATAGACACTTGGTCATAGACAAGACCACTGAACTTATCAGAGACCAATTCTACTGGCCAAAGATGGGAGTTGAGGTGGAGCAATACATAAAGAACTGCGGCAGATGCATCACTTGCAAAGCCCTTCCTCAAAAAGCTGCTCCCTTAAACCAGATCACCAGCCAAGGCCCTCTAGACCTTCTCTACATTGATTTTCTGTCACTCGAGCCAGACTCCCAGGTTCGCCAACATCCTTGTAATGACAGATCACTTTACACGGTATGCCCAAGCCTTTCCAGCCAAAGACCAGAAAGCGTCCACTGTTGCGAAGATCCTGTGTGAGCGCTACTTCGTACACTACGGACTTCCTGCCCGCATACATTCAGATCAAGGGCATGATTTTGAAAGTAGACTAATCCAAGACCTTCTGAAGATCCTGGTTATTCGCAAGTCATGAACATCCCCGTACCATCCACAGGGAGATCCCCAGCCAGAGAGATTCAATCGTACACTCCTGTTGATGCTTGGCACCCTTGACCCAAAGCAAAAACAAAAGTGGAGTCAAAAGATCAGTCAGCTGGTTCACGCCTACAACTGTTCCCAAAATGACTCCAGTTACTCGCCTTACCTGTTAATGTTTGGCAGAGAAGCTCGTCTACCTGTAGACATCTGTTTTGGCGTTACTGACGATAACCAAAAGACAATGTCCTACCATCAGTATGCCACAAAGCTCAAGAAAGATCTTCAAAGAGCCTACAGTTTGGCAACAGAAACATCCTACAAGAATCATCAAAGAAACAAAAAAAGCACTTGAAAAGCATGTCAAAGAACAAGTCCTAGACAAAGGTGACAGAGTGCTGCTCAGAAACTTCGGAGTCACAGGCAAGCACAAGTTGAAATGCAAATGACGGCCTTCACCATATGTTGTGGTCGAGCAGTACGTGACCTTGCAAGAAAAAAACTGTGCTAAAGTTCTGGAAAGTGCAGTTATCTTTTCACTGGATCCGTTTGGGGAGCGGATGTATTTTTGGGTTGTTGAGCCAAGAGATGGTAAAACAGTCCTGGACCGGAGCCCACTTACCGGAGAAGTTCAGACAAGAGGACCACGGAAGCATGTGTAAGCATGTGAACGTGTGATTGTGAGCGAGGCCGGAGACACGTTTGTCGGAACGAAGGAGTGGAAGCTGTGGTCGGAGGCGGTCGAGAGCAAGCCAGGAAGTGCATGTGCACAGTGGAGCTGTGGGGACCGACCACCACATCATATCCAGGATCCGGACCGAGTATTTCAGCACACTCAATGTTTTGCAACTCAGTTTCAACGTTCTCAATGTTTGTCAGATCTAACAGGCCTGTAGCGTTTCTTTACATTTTGTACCGTGAGTACACTTAACTGTGTGTGTGAAGAGGCCGACCGTGGGAAAGTTTTGAAGACTACCATTCATGCGCTTTGAGTTCTGACTGTTGTGTATTTGGTACTGGCCGGTGCAGTGTTTGAGTCCAAGCTACGGGAAGGGAATCTTTTAATTTTGAACGAAAGGGATGGTTTGTGAATGGGGTGAACAAATAAAATTCAGTAGTTCCTTTAATAGAGAAACGGAATTCAAGTAAACAAAAAGGGAATTATTGTACTATTTGGGGGAGTATATAAAAAACAAAACAAAACATTCCATGATCTCTGGTTCTCATTTATTTTAAACAGGACATTATTGTGTAATTATTGGTTGATGAAACTTACTAGGTGCACCTTTGTGGTATCCACCTAAACCGAACCCAAGCATCCACCATTCTTGAGTAAGCACGCACAGTGGCTGTACGGTTGCTACATATATATATGTGTGTGTGTGTGTGCATTTATATATATATTTTTTATATTCTTGATCAAAATACTTAGCCTCATGACACAGCATTTCCAGTCCAAACCTATTAGCACCTCCATTAGACAATTTCAAACATTCAAACAATTCAAACAACCAAGCAGTAAATAATTGTGAATTAGTATCAGTGGGAGCTGGCCGTCCCTTATAGCTATTTATGACCTGTTATATCAGTCATATAGTGCACTAAATTTAATTGAATTGTCTCCTATCAATGTTGGTCTGTCTTTTTCTCACCAGTTTGTTCCTTCACCATCTGAGCTCCATCCTCTTTTTTTTTTTTTCTTTTGGTCTATTTTTATCACCTTGCTGGTTTGAACATTTTTATTCAGTTGATGGTAATCTTCCTGCACCATCTAAACACTGGAAATGGGAGCCATGAGTATAATGGCAACCAAAGAACAACAACCAACTATTGTAAAGACAAGAAAAACAAACCATGAAAAAAGAAGAGAGTGGTCAGTGCATGGTGAAAACAGACTGAGGGAAACAGACTGAAAAAGACAGATGCATAGGACTGCACAGTTACCAGCCACTTTATCAGGTGCACATGTTGCTAACGCAAATAAATCATCAGCCAGTCGCATGACAGCAACTTAATACATTTAAGCATGTAGATGTAATAAAGACGAGGAAGAATGGGGATTTCAGTGTCATGATCGTTGGTACCATCCGGGCTGGTCTGAGTATTTCTGAGTAACTACTCATCGACTAGACTTTTAACACACAACCATCTAGGGTTGGGAAAAAAATGTCTTGTTGATGCAGACTGGTTGGAAATAACTGAAAGGCAACAGTAACTCAAATAAATGCTCATTACAACTGAGCCATGCAGAATACCATCACTGAACACACAGCACATTAAACTTTGAAGTGGATGGGCTGCAGTAGTAGAAGACGACACTGGGTACCGGTCCTGTCAGCTAAGAACGGGAGTGGCACCCGAGGAAACTGGAAATGTACATCCCTTTATGGCCACAGTGTACCCATCTTCTTCCAGCAGGATAATGTACCATATCACAAAGTTAAAATAATCTAAACTAGTTTTCTAAACATGACAATGAGTTCACTCTACTCCAATAGCCTCCACAGTCAGCAAATCTCAATCCAATGGAGCACCTTTGGTCTGGTGGAAGAGGTGATTCACATGTAGCTGACGAATCTGCAGTGACTGTGTGTTGGTATCATATCAACCTGGGCCATAATCTCAGGAATGTTTCCAACAACTAGTTGAATCTATGCCATGAATAATAAAGCCAGTTCTAAAAGCAAAATGGAGTCCAATCAGGTACTAGTAAGTAGTTCCAGTACTCACAGGTGTAACTTTAGGTCTTTGATCATCCTGGAGCTGACCATTGATTATTTGCCATTGTGGCTTTTCTTTTATCTCTTCAAGTTTTTTTTTGTTCCACATTTTTCAGGTTTTGGTTGCCAGTTTTAAGCAACTGAGATCTTAGCAGAGCAGCCTCATATTCTGCACTTCATATGGTTTCCCCTCTCCAATCAGCTTTTTAATTCATGCATGAATTTTTTCTGAACAGTATCTGGAATGATCCATTTTACTGAGATTTTCAGAGAAATATGACCAGGATGTAAAACATTTGCTGCTTCCATCCTTCAATAAACCTGTTTGACACCTGTTTTGATACAGAATGAATGAACTCGCCAACTGAACTAGACACTTTTTTTGAATAGCAATAATACAGATATTTATATTTCTTCACTTTCTGTAAATGGTAATAAATTTGACAGCATTTTTAAATATTGTTTTCATTTAGATTGTGCAGCATTCCCAATGAATTTGTGTTTAGAAATAAAAGCTATTTTAAGGCTTTTGATCCTTCCTCACACTGCTACTAATTTGAACACAACTGCATACACATGCACACAGCCACATAGAAGCTAACAAGACACAGGTGGGGAAGAGTAAATAAAAAAAAAAAAAAGTGACAGAATAATGTAAGAGAACATCTATGTCTTTCAATCTGACTTTTTTTATGACACTGTTAATATATGTGGAGGGAAAATTTACATATACAAACTTTTAACACATATACATATACACACACTACCGTGTGTGTATATGTATATGATAACAAGGCTGTAAGTCAGACTGACCTAACCTATGGACATGAATCTTTCAGGCTTTGGTACATCGTATCCACCATAGTTTCAATAGCGTAGTTATGCATGTAATCAGGAGACAGGATGGACCTTCTTGGCAGGACCCAAGGTCTTCTGATGCGTCTTGAGACTCA
>JBAMYA010000004.1:12440963-12451457 GCA_037176975.1 Arrhamphus sclerolepis | reverse complement strand
GAGCAAAGAGAGAAAGAGAAAAGGAGAAAGTGGGATGAAGAATGGGGGAGGAGTGGAAATGTGGGATAAAAGAGGAGGGGAGGTAGAAATGTGATAAGTTTGTGTCGTTTAGGATTATAGGTAAGTTGAATGGAGGAAGGAGCTGTGGCTCATCCACATATACATGTACCAACTTAAAGAAATGTAAGTGCATGTCTCTAATGAGTATTCCTTGAGGAAATCTTTTCCCAAAACCTTCAGGTTTATTTGTAAAATAATGAAATAGCCCCCGAACAGCGGGGAACGTTATGTTTTTTCGGTACATATTTTTGTGAGAATGGGAGATGTATCTGTTGATTTTCTTTTATGGAGCTTTCTCAGTTTGTTTCTTATGACTATCCTTCGATTTTCAATCACATTTTACTCTACCAAAGACGAAACCTTCTGCATGAAAGCACAAACACTGCTCTGATTCTGCAAAGGCGCAATCACCTTGAAACCCACAAAACCATTACAGTTATTTAAAGCATCATTCTGCTCACCCCTCCTCTTCATAAATTTCTGTTTTGCACATGAAACCAGTGAATGCTATAAATACTTATGCATATGCCGACTGATGACTTTGATGACAGCAAAATAACTCTTCAGCGCTCAGAAAAAAAAACCACATGGTTGACTTAAGTTCATGCACTACATGTCCAGGTCATGCTGGGCCTACCACAGCAGTCAGGGGTTGCTGGTACAGGGTGGTTTAAATGTTTAGGTGTTTCACTAAGCCCTGCTTTGTGCATCATTTTTGTACTTTGTACATCATCACTTGTGTGGCATCGGGTACGAGGCAAAGTTTGGCAAAGCAGCCTGACACGGCTATCTAGTATGAATCTATTAGTTAAGCTTCACGTTAAACTAAGACGGCCAAGCCAAAATAGTTAACTTGTAAAGTGGACGCATTCCAGCGGGCTTCCAGGTCTGCTCGGTACCCATAGTAACCAGACGCTGTCAGTCTCAACGACATGGCGACATGCGGTAAGTGTTGACAGAGGCTTGAAAGTCACTCGTCAGAAAACCTGGGTTTGTCCAATTCTTCTCATACAATCTATGGCGTTTGACACATGAACTTTGTTGTGATATGCTGCCACTATTTGGTCAGAAGCGGTAAGCTACAAAGAGCGGCTTTAATAAAAATTAAGATGAAAAAGTAAATAGAGTAGATGCACTGATAACAGCAGTGGCCTATAGCACAGAGCCTGAGAATAATGGGCTTGTGGCGCTATGGTGAGTTGGAAAAATGACATGTTCTAATGCACAAGGACAAAATATTTATACAGGATATATTTTATTGAGATAAGATCACTACATTAAAAGTGGTACTATTCATACTTCCTTACTACTGAAAACAAAATTGATTCTATACAAAAACATTAAACCAAAAATAATCCAAATATCTGAAACTTAAAATGTGCAAAATTCAACATAAAATTACAAGAATGAACATCACACTGTAAATATAAGCAGCAAGAAACAATGTCATTAAAATGGGATGAATATCATTTACATTCCCCCTCCGTTCGCCCACAGTTATCAAAAATGGAACATTCTTGTTCTAGATGATTTTGGTCCTTACAAAACTCTTGCAGAACTTTTGTCTCCTGCCTTCAAGCTTGCAAGTCAAATCCCAGTGTTTAGGCTCTAAAACTTCCTAGAAGAGATAAAAGGAGGTTCATCCTGTATGCAGGTGACCATGATTGTAGCAAAACAAAAAGCAAGCAACATATCAAATATGCTTCTGAATCCAAGTCATCGTTCCAGGGATGTTTGTTCTAAATCCCACTGTGCAAATCTCAAACATCAGGAACCGATTACTGACGCTACTAACATTTCTCTTATTTCAAAAAAACAGACCTTATATAGAAAAAAGAAATCTGAAGCAGCCATCTAGTGGTAGAAAAGTATTACTACAAGCTCAATCACTAAGCACAGGTTTCACATGAGACAAAGAAATATAAATAAAAATCAGAAAACAGTGGCAGAGGAGTACATTCTCCCTTTATACTTACTTCATGTTGCTTACATTCAAATACCACTTTTTTTTTTTTTTTTTAAAGCCCATCACTATATCAACATATCATTATGCATCGTTCAACAGTGTGAGAATTATATACTATTTAGGAATATGTGTTCAGGTTATATTTATAACACGTATGACATCCACATCCTTTTACAAACCCTCCCTCCAGATACTTACAAGCCAACTGTACAGTGAGTCACTGAAGAGCAGCAGCACAATGGAGAACAAGGAAAGAGAGAGAGAAAAAAGCTGAACACAAACAACGTACAGCACGTTAATGCAGTTATTTCCCTTATGATATGCGCTCTGAAGGGTTTTCCTGGTTATAAGCGTACGATGAAAATGAAACATGTGTTTTCACCATACATCTAACACACTGACCCTGGAAGGAACCGTCAGGTCACAACAGCAGGACACAAAATGCTGCAGCATCTTTACTGGATTCCTTGAAAGCAGAGAACATCCGTACCGTAACCGCCGCCCCCCCACACACCTCACAAACACTGTTAATAAAAAAAAATGTTGGACTGCTGCATTTCTGTGGCTGACACAGTTGGCACTGAGAACTCTGAAAATGAAACGGCTTCTAAAGGAGACGTTTTTACTAAGTAGGGCTCTTCCAAGCAGCACGAGTCTGCTGGAGTAGCAGAGAGGTGACATTTTGTTTGTGGTGATAAATAATGGAACTGTCACTGCGTGGAATGTGAGAGTGATTTAAAAACCAACCAACCAAACCGAAAATAAAAAAAAAAAACATACAAAAGCTCACCCACTACAACAGATTAGGTATTCAAATGTACAGCAGGATAACGGCGATGACACACTGCTGGATGCAGTGCTGGTGAAAGTGACACTGACTGTGAGTCAGTCTCATAAACAGCCTGTGGTCGACCTTTGGTTGACTTTTCCTTGAGTGTTTCACAGACTGGATAATCCAAGTAAAAGGGATGATCGACTAAGGGATCAGGTCTTCTTGTATTGATGCAGCCTGTACAAAACCTGATGTCAGAGCTGTAACACGTCACTTTCATACACTTGGGACTCTCAGAAAGGAGCATGAGGATTCAGAGACATAACAACAAAAGGGAAATCTCAAGTCCATAATTGGCACTCGTACTGAAATGGTCCTTGGTCCTCCATAGATTGCCGTTTTGTCAAACTTTCAAACATTTTCTTGAATGTTTTTCTTTTGAAATGTCTTAATTTTTTAAGTGCCATTAAAAGTTTTCTTCAGTAATTTCAAGTACTTCGATTGTCAATGCCTGTGATCCCTAAACATCGATGGCCACACCGTGCTTCGTGGAGATCACATCCCTGGTTCCTGTCAGGTACATGAGCACCGAACACAGATGAGGAAGCGTCGCCGTGGTGCTAATGTACAACCAGTAAGGAATGGGTGCAGTGTTGCCGAATGGGCACACCCACAGACCGTGGCGTACACCATCCCGGACGTGGTGCGTCGCCATGGAAATGAAAAGCATCCATGGCAAGGAGCACCAGGCGTCTTTGAGGCGGCCGATCCACATGAGGAAACGGAGTGTGAGGCAGATCACGGGGATGAGGGACGAACAGTGGAGAGGAGGGCGCTGAGGCAGCGACACAGCAGCCTGGAGAGAGAGAGGGAATTTGAAGCTAGAGATGTTCAGTGTAACAACTGTTAAACAGCTGCAGAGCGGCGTGCCATGACTATGAGTCTTAAAAGTATATTAATCATGTTGACCAGAACTTGAAGGATAAAGTTTACAGACAATACCCAACGTGATACTTTTGGTTTACCTTTACTGTTTTTAAACTAACAACAGACAGAGAAAACCTTTAGGCATACATTGACAAAAAAGTAAGTTAGCCCGCTGGAATTGACCAGCTTTCTGCATTGATGGACCACACACTGTGATCTGATCCTCATGAAGGTCTTCTGCACAAACACCTACTCTGCTCAGCTAAGTGTTTTCCAGTGGGTGATATTATCTCTTTGTACCTTTTTAAGTACCAATTCGACTGGAGTTCATGTTTAGCTGAGTCGAGCCAAAAATGCAAGGTCACTAGACTGCAGGCCACTGATTGGCCAGAGAGTGAAGTCACTGATGAGTCTTGAGAGCAACTCCTTTAAACCCTCCATATTTAAAACCGCAACAGGGACGTGCGTTTTACTTTTACATACTTACAAATGTGTGATGGTAGTTGTCGCATACAAAGACATCATTACCTTTAAGGGGCCGCCTAGCTATGACAACCCCACCCAGACTGACGTGGTACCGAACTGTAACGAAAAACAACCAAGACCGCAGCGAGTACAATAGAGGCACAAAGCATCTTTGGTTTCATGTCCTGAAAATATTCTGCAGTTGATCGACTTGTTGCTTTGAACCCACAGCCCTGTTCCGTCATCCAACTTCTACTGAGCTTCAGCTGGTGGTCTGCCACGCTGACAAATATCCTGTAGGATATTTTTTTAAACTTGAGAATTCATGATGTCAAGTGGCCCTGAGGCAGCATATTATACCCAGATAAGGATGCTGACTCCACTTGTACTTCCTCACAGGGAAGATATTCTGACTTTGATAAGATGTGACCTTTATGCAAACTCACATTGTTCTGTTCCCTCTTCCAGAGCAACTTGAAACTTTTGCTTCATCAGTCCATGAAACATTTTCTCTGAAGCATAGCAGGCTGTTAAACAGATCTTTGGAATTTAATTATTGCTTTGGAGAGCAGCAGCTTCAACAACTTATGCATGGCAGAGTCAGGGACAGAAATATTTGCCTGTTCCAGTGATATTTACAAGCCTTCAGCTGTTAAATGTGGACTGAGGATTCTGCATTCAAAATAATCTCTGCTGTGCGCCCACATCTAGAAAAGCTTTCCACTGTTTCCATTTATAGACTAATTGAGATGGCCTTGTATACCTTTTTAACCTTATGCAGACCTGTTACTGATGTGTAAACTGTGGTCTCAGATTAGCATCATTTGAAGTAAGCACTGTAAATATGTATTGGGTGCGTTCAATAAAGACAAGAGAAATATTATCAGTTTGTTTTATCAGCACCATCACATTTTTTTCTATTACTGTGACATAAATGAAGATCAAATCACATTCTATTTCAAATAAATACAGAAAACCAAGTAATTCCAAAGAGTTCACATACTTATGTAATTTTAATTCATATTCAATGACCTTATTATTAGCTTAGCAACAATAAAAACAATAAAGTGAAGGTTCCTGTGTACCTCATAATTCTTACTGTATTATACATCAGGAAAGAATCCAGGTCTCACCTTGAGGGACAAGGATCCAGCCATATAGAAGTGGTCCAGGTCTATGATTGATGCCAGAAGTCCTGCCAGCAGCACCTCATACAAGTCACTCTTTTTCCTCAGTCCAATCACGACCGCCCATGACCACAGCCCCACCAATCCGTGTGTGGCGTTGTCCAAGACCGCACGCAACCACAAGTGGTTCTGGATGATTGACAGCTGGAGGGCATGGTCCGCCACCACGCAGAACATTCCAAGTCCTGCCGAAGCCAGCAAGGAGGCGGAGCTGAATGTCTGCAAAAGAGCCTGAGCTTTCTCTGCCTCCACGGCCAGGCTGAGAGGCACTCGGGCACCGTCTCCCCCAAGGCCCACCCCCAGTAAGGGGGCAGAGGATGGAGAGGAGTCCAGCTTGGAGTAGAAACCTTGCATGTTCACAGATGGTTGAAGAAGTCAATCACCAGAAAAGGTCAGCAGACTAGATGAGGTAAGGCTGGGCTGAAATGTGTGGAGAGGACAGTAAATGAATGGATGGCGTCTTATAAAAAAAAGGAAGAAAATGTCAAAGTTGTGAATGAGTTTAGGGCTGTGGGTTGCAACTTTAGCAATAAAAGCTATTGAGAAAATCTTATAACCAACAGTATCAATCCAGTGTGAAGAAAAGATGACTGCTACTCAACTTGACAACAGTTTCCAGATGTTCTGAATGACTGGAGAAACTTCTCCAGTTGCATTATGAGAACCTCTAGCTTTATACCGAATATACAACCTGCTGAAAGGCTGTCCATATCAGTTTTAGAACACCAAATCTGACATTTACACTGGCAGGACGCAGTCACACCTTCAAGATCTGACACATTTCAGACCGTTCTCTGCAGGGCTGAGTACTGGCAGACGTACTTCTCATCACTGTTGCTGGTCCACCCAGCCAAAGTGCCGCTTTGGCAAGTTTGCAGACACAGTCGACCTCTGCTCTTAAGCTCATGACAGCACCATAACCAAGCTCCATGTGATTTTACAGAGCAGTGTGACAAGTCCTGCCTGGAACAGGGAAATTTTAAGGCCAATGTGCAAATGTGTGCAATCATCACCATCATAAAAAACATATTAAAGAAGTGGCTTAAACAGGCTCAAAGAAGAAGCCTGTTGAGAAGTATAAGTATTGCCCTGGCCTAATCTTTGATTTCTGAAATGTACCTTCAATGTAAAGTAAAAGCCAGAAGAGGCAGAGGGTGCTTTTAAGTTGTTTAAAGAGAAAAAAAGAGCAGACATGGGACTCCCAAAAAAACGAGGTGGTGAATTGTGGTTGCAACCTCATGGTTAGAAAGCCTGCGGAACCAAAACAGGACCAAAAGCCTAGAATCACATGATTTTGTGGGCGCACAAAAATATATCTGGCTGAGGAGCAAATCAGTTTCTTTATTACTAATGCATGCATCCTTTACCGTTTGGCTGTGCGCCTTCAGTGCATCGAAACACTCCTCTCCATTTTAAGCTACACTTCATTTTAAAAATGTAAAAATTTGATGAATAATAAATACAACCAATATAGAAAAAATGAGAACTAGACTTGATTTGCAAAGGTTTGCATGTCACAGAACAAACACCACACCAGTGTGTGCTACAATACAGGACCTTCTTTCTATTGTCACTTGGATTTTTCTCTGTGGGAAGAAAGAAAGGGAAAAAAAGAAAAACAAAAAAACTGAAACAAGGGGGAAACAACGCAGTTTGGAAACTCATTAACAGATTTGGAGTGAAAGCACCCTGAGTGTATGCTAATATCAGCATCCGAGATCTTACAGGACACTCAGGTAGTCCTGATGGCTTCATTTGAGCAGCTCCGATCACATTCCAGCTTTGACAACATATTTAAGATATGAGTTCAAGCTTTTAAAGAACCGTTTTCATCAGCAGAATTAGTGCGAAGATTTTGGTATGTGACGTTTCTGTAAAAACACCTGAATCTAGGATTCCTCATGTGTCATACTGTATGTGAGAAAATAGATTGGTCTTGCACTTATATAGCATCATTTTCTAACTGTACCTAGCTTCTATAAAGTGATACATAGTATATTTATCACACGACAGAACTTCTATTATATATCAATCAGGACTTTGATTTCTGCAATCATAACCTCATGAGCACATCAGAGGGCAATGCAGGACTTAGTGATGGCGACTGATCTACAGTTGGTAGGGCTAATTAATATTGCACCCCAATACTGTTGATTTACAGAAAAGGTAGGATTGCCCTGACGAAATGGAGAAAGTAATTTTACTGAAACAATACATTTAGCCATCCATCGATGCTCTCTCCATATGCCTATAAAGCACAATCACGTAGCCTAGGCAATCAGGCATGGGAACTGCCAAAGTCCAAAAAGTCTGGAAACTGCTAACTACTATTTTTAGAGTAACTACAAATGTAAGTGTCACTGTTATCTTCATTCAACAGCTTTGGACTCGTCAATCATACCATCATAGATTTTCTCCGTGCCAGGAAACTCCATAACTTCAGCCAGGGACTCCATGGAGATGTAGTTTCACGATAAACCAACCAATCAGCGCACAGCTAATTTATCACCACAGCAACCAATCATTCGTTAATAATTAAAGTCACAACCGTATCACAGAAATTTCATGGGGTGGGTAAAAATTCACATGGGCAATTTTCTTTAAAAACAACATCATATCCCCTATTTTGAGACCTCAGAAAACACATTTAAATCAGCCAATCATTGTAGTTTATGGTACCTTTAAAGAAAGAAAAAACCCTTCTGGTTCTAACGTGGAATTAGCTGCTACTTTAGTCACCAGTCTTGACTCTGTCAGCCCGGATAACCAAGTTTTCCTCCGCTCAAGGTGATTTAAAGTAAGCTTGTAGGAAATAAAAGAGTCATTTCAGAGATACAACAACATGACAGATGATGAACAGCAACAACAGAGATGCTGCTTTGTGTAGGCGGACACCAGCTGTCACCGCCTCTAACTGCTCTAAACGGACGATATTCGACACTTGACATTACAGCGTAGTATTCAATAGGATGAGTAAGTACTATTCATAAGTACTATTTCGTTTAAATGCGAGTCAGAACTGGCAGAAATATGTAAGGATGTGTAAAACTAATACTCACCCCATTGCCCTGCATCCGTTAGCTGGCCACACTTCTTCTGCTCTCCTTCTGTTGTAGCGCTGACGCTCTGCTCAATGCCGCTGCTGCCACCTACTGGTCACAAGTGAGCAAACTAGTGGGGGTTTGAACAGAAAAGGAGCAGAGGAAGTCTGTCATTGTCGATCAGAAACAGTTTTTGCATTTGTCAGTGAATGTGTTCAGTTAGATGAAACGTTCAATAAAATATATAAAGAAATAAAGAAGCTTATTTGGACTGGCATCCCGTGGCATATCTACAATGACATATAAGACATTTGACAAAATAAAATAAAATAAAATAAAGTTAAATAATGTCTTTTCAAAGGTTTTTTAGGTGGAAAACCCTTGATTGCAAATGCTCATGCTCACTGAACCACTCTTTGACACATGGAACTCATAATGAATCCTGTCAAACCCGCCACCAGGAAAAAAAAAAAATCTGAACGCTGCTCACTCATCACGCTCAGGTAGTCACTGTGATTCTCCCATCAATCAGGAACAGGGAAAATCTGAACTCATCAGACTAAATGATCTTTCCCTCATTCATCCAGAGTGTAATATTTATGCACCTGTGCAGGTTTTCATCTGTAGTTTTTGTTTAAACTATTAGAGTAAATTACACTTACCCACCCAACCAAAACAAACAAACAAACAAACAAACAAACAAACAGCCATTTAGTCCAAGTGCTATGAGTTCTTTTTCCACTGTTTGTTTGGAAATGTACTTTTACAATCAAAGCTTCTGATTTTCTTTGACTAGATTTGATCAAATGATCAAGTGATATACTTTCCATCTACAAAGATGATGCTTCACCACTATCCATCCAGGCTGTAATAATGTAAATCTTGTTTGATTGTTTCCAAGTTAAATGGGAAAATTAGTGAAAGAAAGAGTAGAAAAATTAAACTTAAATATGTCAGCATGGAATATAAATTGTTGTGCCTTCTGTAATATTTCACTTAAAAAAAAGAGAAAAAAGAAAAAAGAAACTTTAGAATCTTTATTATCTTTATTATATTTTTATAGCATCTCACATCTTGCAGCATTTTATCAACCAAAGTGTTCATGTTAATCAAGAGTGGTTAAGCCTTTCCGTAAATGTAAGTTCCTTCATTTGTCTTGAGATTAACAAGTTTTCTATTAACAACCACCAGAGGGAGAAATAGACCACAGAATACAAACTTAACTCAGCGAACAATTCAAAAGACGATCAAAAGAATTATTTTTAACATTAGTAATATCAAAATTGCTTACGTGATGTCTTTGGAAGAAATTGACCTGACAGATTAATTAAAACAGTATTTTTGGAGTAAGTCTCAGAGGCAGAGTAATCTCAGAATTTAACTCTGACTGGCAGATAATGGGAACTCCCGTGGTTCACAGCAACATGTGAAGTGGAAGAGTTTTAAATCGATGCATCATGATGAAACTTGCCATGAAGCAAATTAAAGTTGCACCTCATTTATTAGATCAATTTTATTTATAACTCTGTTTAAAAAAACTTATATTGAACATGTAATCTTCCATCTTCTCTTTATTGTATGTTTAGATAGTTGTTCAGAACTTCACTTCCAATCTGCAGCTTTTTTCCCGCCTCTCCACTTAGGCTCTCTAAACTCAGACAGTAGATGTTTGTATCAGCTTGTGGCCCAGTGCACCAGATACTTTTGAATCCATGTGCTTATTCATCTACTTTTTCCAGGTCTGCATTTTGAATGGAACTGCACTGCTTCTTCATGCCATTTACAAGACATACCTGCTTACCTCCAACTGGGGCACACAACCTCATCATAGCATATGTTGGTGTGTTTTTCAGCTCCACACTGAGCTGTCTGGATTTTTTAGGCCAAACAAAGCAGATATGGCATGTCCCAGGCATCACGTGGCTCTTCAAGCTAGCATACTTTGAAAATCAATTTTGACCTTTGATGACATGGATAAGGTTATTTCTCCCTGCATGTTAATGTACTCATGGACCACAAATTTTATACATTTTCACAGTTTTTTGTTTGTTTTTTTTATGTTAGAAAATGGGATTT
>JBAMYA010000004.1:12395165-12426086 GCA_037176975.1 Arrhamphus sclerolepis | reverse complement strand
AGAAAAGGAAAACCCCATATGGTGTGGGGTTGCTAGGGGTGAGAAGGGTGTTTTTTTTCACTTGTCGGGTGTTCCACCCCAAACAAAAAAAAAAAAAAAAAAAAAAAAAAAAAAAAAAAAAAAAAAGCACAAGTGCATACTTAATGATTAGTTTGTAAACTCCTGCAGAAGTTTAAAGTGAATGTGTGGAAATGTCTCAACAATCGATGAGTTTCATACATATGGAACTTTCTATGACAACAGTAGCAGCTGCTTTGTGTTTTGCTTTATGTGATGAATGAAGATATGTATATCTTTTTTTATCAGCAGGGCACATGCAGCCGCTATGCAGCAGCCTTTACTCATCTGCAATCAGTCAGTCATCCTACATGTGACATCTGTAAAGAAGACAACGAAAAAGGTCACAGAGATCGGAATGAAGTGTGAGCTGACCAAAAGCAGGAGTAAAAGGAGTGATGATCGACAAAAAGAATAATAATGAAAAGTAACTAAAAGAAAAGGAGAAATACTGGAAGATAAACAGAGATGTCGAGGCTAAAGGGAGACGGGAAGGACAAAAAAAGAGAAGAGAACAGGACCGAGAGAGCAGGAGGGGAAGCAGAGAGGCGGCAGCTGGATCGAGAAGAAGCATGACGAGAATCCAAATAACCTGCTGTTCTTTCTCTGAGTCCAAGAACAATACACTGCACTGCCTGTGTGAGTGTACGCTGCATGTTATCAGACGAAATCACTGTGTTTGTGTGTGCAGCAAAGTGTTACAGGATGGGATGTGTGCGTCTTTCAGCCTGCGTTTGTGTATTTGCAGGTTTGCATGAGCTCACTGACTGATGTGATGATCAGTGTGCAGTGCTGCTCCTGACCAACAGAAGTCAGTCTCGCACCGTCCAGCTCAGCTTGTTAAACAATCTGAAATACCACAGTTTAGCTTCAACCCGTGAGTCAGTGTTCTTCAGGAGTGTTCATCTGATCTCAATAAAAAGATCTAAGTAGTTTATCAACATGTGGAAAGGAGAAGCATAGGTCAGGCTTGTGCAACTGAAATACCAATGTTCCAGTATATTCAGAATTTTAACAGGGCTAACACAATTCAAAATCTCTTCAGTTACAAAATAAAATCCAATGCAAATGTACAAAATTATCAAAAAACTTAGATTTGGCTTCAGGCTTTTGAAGGTTCAGGGTTTTTTTTTTTTTTGTCACTACTGACCAGCGTCTTTCTGGTGAAACTGAGCACAACCAGATAATCCTCGACTCTTCTACTAATGAAAAGAACTTAAATATACTTTTCTTATATCCTCAGAGATATAGAGAATACCAAAAAAATCTTTCAACACGTTGGGAGAATCTTGTTTCTGTTTGTAAATGGTCAATAAGACTTTTAGGTACATACATATATATATATAAAGGAAACAGTCTGATACTGGCAGAACAGATGCAGCGACCTTCTCCAGTCTCTCCAGGGATGAAGGTATCTAGTAGCAGTTAAGACCACTTCAGTTTCTGTGGTTATCATCAAACAAAATCCCTTGATGCTTTAACTTTGTAACACTGAGGTTTCCTCAAGTACATTATAGATGTTTAGAGTGAATATCTAAACAATCTTTTGGCCTCTTGTGTCTGCTGTCCTACAAACATTTTCACACACAGTTTAGTTAATATTTCATAGACTTTTTTTTTTTGTGTAAAGCATTTGAATGAAATTCAACACACTAATGTTTGTCAACACAGTAACTTCAGGCTCTGCAGGAAGCCAGTTAAAGTCCGTCGTACAGTCCTATGCTCCTTCTGGACAACTGCACTCATTTAAGGAACATCATCTGGAACTGTAGCACTGGTCTGGGTCTGGGTCTGGGTCAGGGTTAGTGGCTGGTTTCATTCGTGGCTCTCCCTTCATGGAACAAGCGACCAAATGGTAATGGAGCAAAGGTCCTCCTCTTGCTCTGCATCTTCAACAATCCTCTGAAGACTCATCTCTCCAAAAACAACTCTGCTCTGGACCTGCTAATATGGCCGAACCCTCTCTCACTGCACCTGTTCTACCTGTTCAGCACTTCATCCATGTGATGTTGTTCTACCTTCCACGAGTTCAGGCTCTTGGCTCTTGTGCACTAAGAGATTTCAGTTTGACAAGCGAGCCAACCTAGATGTTAATTACCTGCTGAAGGACTGCCAATTAAAGTATTTACCAAGATTTCTTTCTTTCTCTGAATATTCATGTGTGTGTCAGCAGACACACACTGCACTTATTCACTTAATGTGTAACTAATTTCATTTAAATCATCATTTTTCCTGCTTAAAAAAAAAAGATGTTGTGCTGTAGGACAGCCAGTCTGGAGTTGTAGGAGATACGTGAGCCTTTTTTGAAAAGATGACAGTTTTCCCTGAGGCAGTTCAGGCTCTCAGGATGATGAATGTTGATTTGTCTCAAGGCTGGTGGATCTTATAGCTTAAACTGCGATAAAACTTCAAGGCTATCGAACGTTTAAAGTGTACTCAATTTTACCATAAAGAAAGTTATTATTCAAACTTAATTTCATACCTAACTGATTCACTGTGTGATAGCCTTGGACTCAAGGAGTAATTTGGATGCATCTGCTGATAAAAACCAAATGGCATTAGAGATGCCGTTTTCAAAAAAAGCAAAAATTTTAAACATATGTATATAACATGTATATGTTGTACAATTTATTGTGTTTTATATGATGGAATATGGTAAATATGGTAAAATATGCTTTAAATTCAAATAAATTGTATATTTGTGGAGGGAATATATATTTGGGGAATTATTGTGCATCATCAAAACGAATGAGCCATTTCTGCACAAGTCAAAAAAAAAATCATTTTGTCTTATATTTAGTCCTTTTAACTCTACACTTCCACAGGTTTGGCTCTGTTCACATCCACCTCAAATGAACAACAGCTGATTTGATGCATGCTAATTGATTTGCAGCAGTCTGAGAAGCATCTAATCCAAAATAAGATGAAGCTTTATTTTTAAATTCATTCTAAAACAAAACTTTGCCTTATGGCGCTCAGGAAGGAAAGCTAGCAGTAATAAGGCCAGACCAAAAATCTGCACAGTTTTAAAAAAGAAAAATAAATGATTGCATTTGATTAAACGGTATTTTAAAAAGTAAAAACTTAGAAACATAGAACATTTGCTGGTACGGTCCGGGCCTTTGATTTTGAACAACAACGCTATTATGCAGACGTGATATGAGTGCAATTCTTTTCAACCGATTCCAGTTTCTTAAAGGTCTCACATGCTGATTTTCTTGGGAGATATAATGAGCCATATAGTAACATGTTTTAGCCTGTGTTAGCATTGAACACACTTGACAGGATGTTCTGCTTTCCAGCGCAAGATTTGTTTTTTGTTTTTTCATTTGCTTTACCAATCATTTGTTTTGTTGTTCCATGGGTTACTTGGAAGATGCACAAATAACTATCTTTATGCAGTCTGCACTTGCAGTGAAAAACCTCTGCACCACAGACATGCTTCCCAGTGACAGTATTTTAACAACAAAAAGATGCCTCAGTGGTCTATGTTGATGAATTTGTGTTTGGTACAGGATTTTGTTGTTGTAACAATGTTTCTACGAAATAAATCTCAGACCAACGGAAAGCCTGATTATTTCCCATGGTGCCACATTTGCAAGGAACATGCATCTGTGTGATGAGCATCAGGGTGGAGTACGCGGGGTGCACTCACGAAAAACAAGCCAAATCTTCTCTGCCAATACCAAACACATATTTTGTTTTGTTTTCTTTTTGAGGTTGACTCTTGTTTGGTAGATTGGATGATTGAACAACTCAAATTTATGGATTTAATGAGGAAAAAGCCTCAGTAGCGTGGAAGAACCATACGCAGCCTTTGGAACTATTGTACGAAACGAAATGAAATGAAATGAAATGAAACGAAACGAAACGAAACGAAACGAAACGAAACGAAAACAGCCATTTGAATAATTTACCAAATACAAATTTCTTTACTTTTTGTGCTTAATTTGTACTTCAATTTCCCAGGACTCTCAGTTGCACAGGCATGCTTTTAAATTAAATTCAAATTCAATTAAAAAAAAAAATCCCACATCCCACATTTTACTATGTCTTATTGTCCACACTGGTCTTATGTGTTTAAAAATGCAGACTTGTCATGGATTCCATCCATCTGTCCATCATCTATACCCGTTAATTCCTGTGAGGGTCCCGGGGGTCTGCTGGAGCCTTTCCCAGCTCTCTTCGGGTGAAGAGCAGGGGTCCACCTGGACAGGTCGCCAGTTGTCATGGATTCATTATCCGTTTATCTTCTGAGCTTTTCGATTGACTTCCTTTTCTTTAATGCTTCACGTTTATCTACATTTTGAAGCCATGAAGTGGACCTCATTCACCGAAGCAGAACGTGCAAGAGATTCAACTTACTGCATGTAGTCAAGTCGACTTCAGTTGTTGTGGATGTGATTGGCAGAGGATCCTCAATCCAGGGTGTAGCATGGACAGCAACGCTCCAGTCACTCCACGTACCAATCTCTGTGTCTTTGGCAGCCACCTGTTGAAGGCAAAGACAGCAGTATTATTTCTAGTGTTCAGGAAGTTAGTTGGCATTCGTTAACATATAGATGTCATTTCAAACTGCATGCAGTTCTATCCAAGAACACCAAGAAAAGGCTGGTTTTCAGACAAACAGGCCCGGAGGTTCTATTCTAACAATTTTCTTAATGTTGATTTTTTTTTTTAGATAAAATTAACTTTTTTTTTTTACCTGGATGATGTACTCCTTCCCAGCATAGGCATCAGTGATCATATGAGAAGTGCTGTCAGAAAGTTCCACCTAAGCAGCCAAGGAAAGACAGCAAGAGGTCATTTTGGATCAGGAAACCGCCAACGTGAGCAACTTTAGTTTGATAAATACAAGTCATCACACTCCAGTCATGTTATCCTCACATGTTCCTCATAAACAGGCCTATTTGTGAGTGATATTCATGTATTTTTGAAACCAAAGACATATTTCTGAGATGGTTCTTTGGCCCTTGGGATATGAAATGTTCCAAAACCATGAACCATGAAATTTCTGGCTAAAAAGGACACTTAAGTCAAAGTTTGGTCCAGATGTCCAACCCTTCCCTAGCTGTACCCATAAATTATGTTCTCAGTATAGCCACTCTAGGTTGGAGCTTAACTTATGATGGCAGAATGCGACTGTGTCATACAGTCTCCAGGTTTTATTCAGAGATGATTTATTAACGACAAACCTTTCAGCATTAATCTGTGGATAAGTCAAGTGAGTGCCTTGAACCTTAACGTGTTTTACACTTTGTTGACAATCTAACCAAGACGTGCTGCCACTCTGCACACAAAGAAAAACTTTGCAGAGCTGCATGCAAAACACCAAAACACCAGTGACATAATTGATGATTATACCAAGCAGTATTGGCATCGGTGCTACATAATTTTCTGACACAATATAAATGTACGCTGACATTTGAAAGTCTTTTGTGCGCACTTTAATTTTCAGAGTGTAACCGAGAATGAACTAAATGTTTTAGTTACAGGGGAATGCGTGCGAGAATGATTTGCTGCTTCTCTGTAATTTACAGTTTGTGTTTGCATGTGTGTTAATGTGCACTTTCAAATGCTGAAGAAAAAAAACTGGAACTTTCTTTATACCTTCTAAAGTCATTCTGAACAATTTAGTGAATTCTGGTTGCCTTTTCTTCTGAAGAACCGATGAACCAGGACACACACACACACACACACACACACACACACACACACACACACACACACACACACACACACACACACACACACACACCTCCACATCCTGACTGAACTTGTCTGAGGCTGTCTGGACTTAAAAAGTAGTTCAGTCAGACAACTCAAAATGTGAAGACTTCAAACACCTAATTAATAAGAAAACATGGTTGGATTTTGGCATTTAGGCTGCGCTCAATTCCCACATATTAGCTTTTCAAAGAGATGTTGGGGTGATGAACTTAAGACAACTTCCTTTATCGAACTGGAGCCCACAGGTGAAAGCTGAGGAGGAGGGGGGATTTTATGAGCAACAGCGAGCGAGGCACCTTGCTCTGTCTAAATGTCTAAGAACAGAATGGAGTAATTAGAATCAACCATGTAGGGGAGTGTTCGAATAAGTCTGTCTGCCTGAATTAGCAAGATGTTCACCTCATTTAATGTTCATATGTTAACAAGGCTACAGTACGTTCAATACAAAATAAGGCAAAGGGACATGAATGTGACAAAGAAAATGGCAGCAGTCACGGTCCGGACATTGAAGGACGGCTCATGAGACTCTTGAATTCCAACTCCGCAGCACCAGTTGTTGATACACATCTAAGTTCCTTTTCAATGACATCATACGTAAACGCTCAGTTTGGTGTGAGTGGCTGTGGTGACAAAAACTCAAAATAAAGTGTCAACCAAAAGATTAAAATAAAGTTCTCACTTTTAGTTTAAAAGTCAGCATTGGATTAATATTGATTCATTCTTTTTTTTAAACCAACCTTCAGACAATATTCCAATATGGCAAAGAATATGAGAAGGTTTTCAACATTTTATAAAAATCAAAGAATTGCATATTCACCACAGACCTTCTGTCATGACACTCGCAGTCGACCTTAAGTGGTCTTTGAGATGCTTGGACAACGTTTGTTTTTGAGTCTCACACCGGATGGTTTGTCAGAGTGAGGTCTTGAAGCACAGATCTAAGGAACTACGAAGGAAGATTTCTAAGCATTTTAAGAGCCCCAAAGCACAAAGTCCTTCATCATTCTATGAAGGAGATCTGGCGTTCCTTTATGCTAACGGGAGAACCATCCAGAACTGTCATTAGTCCTCCGCTCCACCAGTCAGGTCTTCATTTCAGAGCTGTGAGACATAAAGCCCTGTAACAGTCAACTGGGAGTTCATCAGAAGTTCTCTAACTGACTCTATACTTTGAAACGGAAAATCTTATCAAATGAAACAAAGATTTAATCATTTGACCACAATTCCCAGAGGTGTGTGTGGAGGAAATCAAGTGCTGTGCATCACTTCATTGATCATATATTTTCAATCAAGCATGGTGATGGCAGGATCATGCTGCAACAGCATTTCAGATTTATTTAGAATTAGTATACATTTAGTTGTCAGTTCAGTAAGAGTAAGATTACCGCAGAAAAAGACGCTCTACCAAGCAAGTTGAGTTAAAGCACAAGCCTTTATTTGGACTAGTGATGGACCAATGACTGGAGAGAGCTGGTTGAGTCAAGGTTGAGTCAAGCATATGTGTGAGAAACTTCCAAAATGAAAGGTGTGCTGAGTGTGAAGGTTCTTTACATTGCTGACAAAAGTGCTTTAACTGAATACTGAGCTTTTGTGCTGCACTGAGTATTGACTGATTAGGGGAAATAAATTCACTGGGACATAAAATATGGAAAACCTGAAAGGGTGTGACATGTTTTCACCTTCACTGTTGAATATTTAGATGAATGTCATTGATGGCTGTAAAATAAAAAAATAAAAAAAGTCAACAATAAATCAGGAATGTATAGATGTTATCATTTCAGCCTCCACCTTTGGTTTTTCTTAGTCCTCCTGTAAAATAAATGATTACTAAAATAAGTAGTAACGTGATACCACCAGCAGCTGCTCAAAGCAGTCTGTGATTTGATCAAAACCCCCTCACACACCATATAATTTTTGCCCACTAAAAGGAGTAGCCTCAGGTTGGAGTTTCCTGTTCTCTTCTTCAGGATATGAAAACCTATATTCAGTCAGAGCAGAGAAATAAGCCACTCATGTACCCCGAGCACCCACGAGTCCTCTTCCCGTTGTTTCTCACCTGCTTGCAAAGCTAACCTCTGTCTTTTCAGTGACGCCATGAGGTGGGCAGCCTCTCTCTATCTGCTCTAATTCTATGTGTCTCTCCCATACAGCGCTCTGTGTGGAAGGAAGCAGAGTTTTTATCTGCGCTACATTTCTTAGCTTAATTTCATTAGCGGGATGCAAAAATAACGTCATCCCAGCATGTGTGTCTTGCACGTTCCGCTGGGAGCTGAATACATGTGTGGTTACACTTCCGTACATAAATGTGTGTGCAGCCTTTGAGTCTGAATCTCCCACTGTTTAGATATAATCCAACCAGCGTTTCCAACTGTTGCTTTTATCAGCATTCCTTACTGGCTCCAACATGTGTCCGTGTGTTCATGCGCGTGTATTTGTGTAGTCATGTCTATGGTGTGAAACACTTGTGAAATCCTGCTATTCGCTCACATCTGTTTGATTTTGTGCACTTATGTGAATCTATGCATGTGCTTTTGAGTTTAGGAAAACATACCCTTTGCATTTGTGTTAGTCTGTACCCACTTGTTTACTCTGGTGTCCGTCTGCACACGCATGTCGCAGTGCCGCTTGCATGTGCGTCAGCACATGTGTAAACTGCATATATGAAAAAATACTTTATTTATCCCAGAAGGGAAATTCAAATATGTGCATGTCATATGAAGGTACAGAGTAGGCCGTTGCAGATAAACACTTCCAGAGAGATGGATGTGCTGCTGTTATGCCAAGTGGCTAAACAGGAAGACGTGAGAGTGAAGCTCAATGTCATGTAGAGTCAGGAAGGGTAGGAGTGTGTCCTTGTGTGTGTGTATGCGTCATAATCGTGTCTCATTAACTCAGTGTAAATATTCTGTATTCCCTTGCTCCAAGATATACTACAATAACAGAAATAAAGATGCTACTCAAAGAAAACAGAAGGAAAAAAAAATACTCATTTTGAAAGTGATGCTGAAAATGCCCCCCCCCCCCTCAAATATCCAGTAGATACATGCACTCTCTCATTGTGAATGATGGAGGACAGATTGCTGCACACATGACTGCAGTCTCCACTAGCATAGACACAATGACAAAACGTGCTCTTTTGTTGGTGCTAAGTAGGGTAATGAATTCAGATAATTACTGACTTTCAGACTATAGACAGTGTTAATGTCACAAATTATCTTAGAGTTAGCTTAGTTACAGAGATGCAATGTAGCCTACTTATCTCTCAGCTCAGCAGACAGACAGACAGTTTTCCATATTCTATAAATAAGTGAATTTCAGTTTGTAGGAGGAAATCCAGTCAGTTCATCTGTCTATTCTGGAAACACATGTGATAAGACCTTTTCTTCAGACTAGATAATCCCCAACTCCCACCACCATTATTTTCAATACAACACTATACCATTTGTCAAAGTGTTGGCAAGCATTAAGATATACAGTTCCCTCAAACACAAACATGAACCTTAATCAGGGTCAAAGAGCAACACGGGTAGAGTTAAACAGGGTTCTTTGTCTGCGACAAACTCAATTCACACCCTTCTCTCACTTAGCTGCAACAGCCAACAATTGTGCGCTTATTATATTACAAGCTCTCCCATACCATAAATAGGTCGGAGCTTGCTTGTCCCACAGGAAGTTAGAGGCTTAAAGAAAGGACTTTATATTGGTATTAAGCTTATCAGATTCACCAACATCACTGACTAAATCTAAAAAAAAAACAAAAAAACAACATTGTCAATACAATGTTTTAAAAAAGGGAAAACAGCTCTGTAGTGTAATGTCAAGTGTGTTAAAAATGTTTAGTGTTGCTACTATCATTTTCAAACCATATACTTACTTATAATCTGGTGTATCAGCATTTCTTATCATTCCTGATAGATTATACATTATATATACATTAATGTACATTATACACACTATATATATATATATATATATGTGTGTGTGTGTGTGTGTGTGTGTGTGTGTGTGTGTGTGTGTGTGTGTGTGCCTCAGTGTTTCAGATGGACACTGAGGTGTTGGTGGGATTTTAGTGCACAACGAGCTTTAGCAGTTGACATGGAAGAGATGAGGAAGATTTTGCTCTTTTAAATAAAAGATGGCTGGAACTTGAATTGATCACATAGAGAGGTATTTCTGAGTGTGATATGCTGCCTGAGCTGACTACCAGAGCCAGCATGCAGCTGTTGCCACATTTTAAAATTCATTAAGATGCATGAGATTTTGTAGGGAAGGCTGCATCTCTTGATACACGCTGTGTTACTTTGCAGGTTTCGAGGATGCACAGATTCATGTGTTCATGGCGAAACACGGCTGCACGTTTGGAAATGAAGTTCAAGGAGAATTTTCTTAAGTGAGCTAGTTAGCAGCATTAACATGGTCTCACTTCTTCAATGAGAAGTAATAAATCAATCCTTTTACCCACTCCAGCAAATGAGTGTGTGTTGTATGGGTGTGTGATAGTGTGTGTGTATGTGTGCATGTCTGCGTGTGAAACAGATGAAGCTTCGAAATTCCCTGTCAGAAATTTGCCGCACACAGCATATTGCTTAAGCGCATTTACACAGACACACACACACAATCATCAAGAGCTGCCACACAAAGCCAGACAATGTGAGCGTTAGAGAGAGGAGATGTGAACATTCCTCAGGGATTGCATAAGGAACTATGAGAAAAAGAGCCTTTTTATCGCCTCTTCCATTCCCATTTTATCAGCATTTCCCTCTTTTTTTCTTTCCACGTCCTAACCCTTCATCCTTTTTGTTTTTGACATCTATAATCATTCTCTCTTTAATCCTTCTTGCCACAAAATCTGTCGACTACTTGTGTTTATTATTGCAAAAACCTGAAATTACTTTCCTGGTAGGATCAATAAAGTTGAATCTTTTCTTATCTCATACAGATACACATTCACTGCAGTGCTGTGGAAATAAAAAGAGACAAAGGAACTCCAACTTTAATTACCAGCGACAGGTCTTAAATAAGACCTTCAACAAGTCTTGTTAAATGAGATTCAGCATTGCAACTGTGACTCGTGAACGTGAGATAATACTTCCTATCGCATATCTTTTGTCGTATTTATTGTCAGAAAACACATTAGAAGACCTAGGGTTGTGACATATAGTAGATTTGAGGTCAGAGGTGGAAAGAACAATAAGATAATCTGATCTCAAAGCAGAAAAAAGAAAAAAACATTTAAAAGTAAATGGGAAAACTTAAAAAAAAGGAGAGATGCTAAAAGGAAGACAGTCAGAATGCAAAAGAGAAGGAAAAGCACAGGGAGGGAGTCATGGAGGGAATGGGCGTCGGTGGTCAGATCTAATCCAGTGAGCATGTCTGTTGTCCTGGAAAGGAAACCCAATTATATGGCACTTCCACTGGCCCAATGACACTGTGTGTGTGTGCGTGTGTGTGTGTGTGTGCATGTTCACCGAGAAGGTTGGTCTCATTAGGTTGACTGACAGCTCCCATTTTTCCGCTGCACTTTCCTCCCATTTGAAAACACACACACACACACACAAATGTTAGGTCCAGGGGTAATTTCTCAAACAGTATTTCTCTCTTTGAAGCCATCGCCATGGCAGCAATTACTGTAAAAGGGAGCCAAACCTCCTAGCCAATCAAAAATCCTCAACTAGACCTTATGGCTCTAAAAGGCATGTAGTGATTTAAACAACACAGTGGCAGAAGTGACTCAACGTTGATTTTGGTTTTTGCTATCATGCTGTCAAGTATGTCAAATATTTAATGTGGACACCTCATACTTCTATTTTATGTACTTTCTTCTTTCCATGTAGTTCTTTCTGGACGCATGCATTCAAAACACAGAATGCAAGGAAAAGTCACATCATTCATGAAGTTTAACTTTTTAACACTAAGACATCATACTGGTGTTACAACAATCATGACTATGATAGCACAAAGTATATTAGATCACTTTATTTACACGATGTATTGGGAATAACTGGAGCTCGAACTCTAAATCCAATACTTTTACTTAACGAAAATTACAATTCATTTGTCTGAAATGTTCAGAACAGACTGTCTTTGGCTCATTGGAGAGAGACTTTTTAAATAACACAGCTGTGAATAGGAAATGTGCAACCTATTCTACTTTAACAGGCTAGTGTTATGGTGACTTATGTAGAGCACCAGATGAACAATACCACACATTTTCTTGTTTCATTATTTATTTAAAAGAGCAAAAACAAAGGACAGAATCTCTTGTAGTTTAAAAATGCATGTAAAGGTGTTGGTCCAAGTAAAATCAAACAAATCAAACGTCTTACCCAGATAGACTGGTTGAAATTGACCTATTTCCTGCATATAAACATCAAACTGAACTGAAACTGACCTCACGTCCCTTATATGCATTCGGTTTTGTCCTGGTAGCACTTTAAGGTGAAAAAATATATATAATAACACATGCAGAACATACAAAACTTATTTATTGTTTTGATGTGTGGAGTCAACCAGAAAAGCCCAATGCCACCTATTTTGGCAAACTTACATTAGCTATTTATATTAACTGCCCTCATATATACGTACGTGTATACTTGATGAAAGACAGGGGTCTAAGTGGACTTATATCTGGAGTTTGACTAAATTGTGTATGTAAATGTACGGAATATGTGAAAAAAAACAACATCCATGATTCAACTGCTTGTAGTTGAATCTTTAATTAAACTTGAATTAATTGTTTGCCGCATGGCATTTTTAGTCTGTTTCATAGTTGTGGACGGATTTTTGCCCATTCTTCTTTACACTGTTTTTTCAGTTCATTAAGGTCTGAACTTTGACTGAACTGTTAAAACACGTCGATTCTTTGTGTTTCAGCCGTTCTGTTGTGGATTTTCTGGTGTGTTGGGGTTCATTGTCCTATTGCATGGCTCAGTTTCATCCCAGCCTTAGCTATCAGATATGTGGCCTCATATTTGACTCTACAATACTTGCAGAGAAGTTCAAGATCTCCTCAATGATTGCAAGGTCCCAGGTCCTGTGGCTGCAAAAAAAAAACAAAAAGCATTTGTCCTCATCCACTGTGCTTGTCGGTTTTAGGAGATCATTTTATTGATATGTTGTGTTTTGATTCCTCCAAACTGGGGTCTTTGCATTGTGGTGAAACATCTCCCATTTGGTCTCTTTGGTTCAAAAGACATTGGTGCAGAGGTCTTGTGATTTGTTAAGATGCAATTTTCTAAACCAAATTTAAATCCTAATTTAAAGAAATAACCGATAATCCTTCCCAGAGTGATGTACACTAAGAATTGCTTATTTAACATTATTTGCACATTCCCCTGTGTGCTAACACAATGCTCCAGAACTACAAGGTCACAAAACTAGTGCTTTTTATAGGAGTCTACACATACACAGAGACACACACGCACGCACACACACACCCACACTCTCTACACTCAAGTAAGCTACATCTGACTTACAGCATCTGGCTTCTACTTAGCCTCCTAATTCCTGTGGATGAACTTTTTCAAAAACTGCTTCTGCATTTTGAGCTTGTAATATTTTGTCGTGAGGGACGGAGGATTTCGGTGTAAAACACTGGGACTGAAAAATGATGTTCTGTTGATTTCACAGGACACCCGTGTTTTGGTTATTTATTTATTTATTTTTTGCTTGTCAAGAAAGTTTTCTAACCCCCAAGTTCACACAACTTTCGTGTTACACTTGCTGTCTGTAAGCTCGGTTTTATTTTCTGAGATACAGCCCCCAAAGACGGGGTCACCACAATGAATGTGTTTGTCCTGATGTCTCAGAACAGATAGGGGGGTGTGCATGCAGCCCCAGGATTGACATGGTGATACAGAAATCAATACCAGCTGAGGAAAGGGCAGGAGTCTCACTCAGCTTCATTTTTCCTCACACAGTTAAACTTCCAAAACACCACAAAGAGAAAATGTTAAAAATATCAGCCTAAACTGTTTTTTAAACTATGAAGAGTTATAATCTAATTAAACGATACTAATTTCACAACATTTGTGTAAATTTTTATTGAGAAAATCCGAATTGCATTTCGACAGCAGAACTTAATGATGATGACTTTCAACTGTGACAGTACAGGATCTGCTGTGTGTGTGTGCACGTTTAGTATGTTTGTGTGTTAGAACGACGGGGCTTGATAAATGATCTGTCTGTGGCAGTGTCCTTTAGATGGGATGTTTTCCCCAAACAAGGTCTAAACATTTATCATGTGCACCCATAAATAGATGGCTTGAGGGATGGATGGTTAGACAGGTGGCTTAATGCATGGTTGCAAGGATGCATGGATGGATGAATGAGCTGGCGATGGTGAAACAGCCGTTTGCTGAGAGAGGGGAAAATTGGTGGCTTGTAGTGGTGTGGGACAGGAAGGTGAACAGGAAACATGGAAGTAGGACTTCATGGAGCCAAAAAGAGAATATGGGAGAAAAAGAGAAAGGGTGACATTTTGAATAAAGTAAAGAGAATCAATTTATGAAACATTTATGTATGGAAGCATACAGGCAGGGTATGTCGTTAGTTGACCTGGAAATGAATTGAACAAAAAAGAATTTTCTGCTCATGGATAAAGTTCAGGAGATTATGGTTTGGTTTTATATACATATATAAATAAATGTGAACAAAGCCTCAAAAATTATTTGAAAACTTAAAGATTACAACACCAAAGAGTTGGCAAGCAACAGATCGGAGGTGACGAGGAGGCCAAAAGTAACCATGAATGATGTGGAGTCTGGTGGGGCTGTGTGACCACTTCAAATGGTTCACTACACAAAGATGGTCCTCATGGAAATGTGGCCAGAAAAAAAGCCAGTATTTAAAAACAATTTTGTAGTTTGCCAAAAGGGATCTGGCGTTTGCAGCCTACTATTACACTGAGAACTGCATGGGGGTGGCAGCCTCATGCTGTGGTGAAGTTTTTTATCGCTGAAGCTTGAGAAATTGGTGATGGATGGTGCTAATATACAGTCAGCAAAAGTTTTGACGAATCATGTTTCAGTTATTGTTCCAGTTAAACATACCGCTAACCAAACTCCAGTAGTTTAAGGAGAAACATTTAAATGTCTTGGTCTCCCAAGATATTTATTCCAGGGTCGCCACCTTCCCTCAGACTGAGGTCTCGGCATGGTCGAAGCCAAGACCTCAATGTGAATGACAGTTTCTGGTATGACAAAAACTGCTGTACACCAGCAGAGCCCATTCATCTGGAAGTAGCCAGGCAGCTTTTGTGTTGAAGAATGGGCTAAAATCCCAGTGGCTAAATGCTCAAAACACACAGAGACAAAGCACAAAGCAGTAGGAGCGGAAACTCCACAAAGTGTTTTTTTTTTTCCAGAAAAAATTGAAATATTTTGCACCTTTAATCTTGTGCTAGTGAAACAATGAGACAACATTAATACAAAAAAACAAACAACAAACTTATGTTTACAAGGCTCTGTATGAGAATCTGCACACAAAGGTCTTCCCTTTGCGTCCATTAAACTTCAGAGGACATTATGCTGATATGCATCATCTTCTCAGCTTATCTTTACTCCTATACTTCCTTTAGTCTTAACCACAACTTGCTCAACCCTTGACCAACGATTTAACATTTTTCATAACATGGACTTGCAGTTTGTGGTTTACAAAACATAAAAAAAGGCATATCTACAAAGCTAACAGATTTATGTTCCCATGTCCCTCCAACGAATAATATAACCACACACAACACAGTTTGTGGCTCAGTTTTGATTCATTTAAGTGTTCTTAAGTCAGAGTGGCTCTTGGCAAACGTGTTCATACCATTATAACATGGACGAGTCGATGGACAGAGAAAGTCAGTGCACTGGTGACATAGAAAAGAAGACCCATAGCAAATTATAGCAACAGTATATTGGGGTAGAAGGGGAGGTGGGAGAGAGGGAGGCCAAAGGAGGGATAAAACAAGAACTGAAAAACAATAGGGGGAGATAAAGAAAGTGTGGTGAGGGAGAGAATGAGAGCAATGCAGGATGTCAGGCAGAAGGACAAAGGAGTAAAATGTAGAAAATACAAATGAATGGAAGGTTAAGCTGTATTGCTCAAACGGGAACAGATTATAAAGGAAGAATTTTAAGAGCACTTCTTTTCTTTGCTCTAGCTGCTTTGTGTATTGACTTCTTTGATATTTGTGAGTATTTGTGCATCTGCCATAATGAACTTTTTTTACTTTGAACTTATCTGTCCTCTATCATGTATTTCTAAACTGCATATGGTTCAGCGTGTGTAGCCATATGTAGGTCTTTAGCTTTTGTATATATCTGCATGACTGAAATCATCATTGTGTTCATATGTTATGGATGCTTGCTGATTTTCCAGATAAGGGGCACATTGCTATCACCTGTGCACTCATGTGTGCGTGTATGAGAGTGTTTGGATGAAATTTGTGTGCATACTAGGTTTAGTAATCACAAGAGCAAGAATTTGTATGCGTGTTATGCGTTTATTATGGTGCATACTGGCGTTTAAGAATGTATGCTCATCAAATTGTATGTATGTGTTTCCATGCATGACTACAAATTTGTTTTCAGATGACTGGAGCTCAGCAGCATCCCCAAAGGACGATGCTGAACTGCAATTACAGCATAGCAGAGGCAGTTGCGCAGCACAAGGCCAATATTGAGCAATCTGGAATTGTTCTTATCACAGTTACTGGAACATTTCTTTAATTGCTGGGAGAGTCTGAGATCACATCTCTGTGGAGGAACAACAAGGGCCATGGGAAAAAAAACACAACTAACTGACCGTTTACAGACATACAGATTTATTCTCTTATGTGCATTTTCTTGTTTTCTTCTCTCTTTTTTTTAAATTCTGATGTAATGTGTGACGTGCAAAGTAAAATTAAAATGGAGAGAAAGCATAATCTCAAGTTCAGCTCACCCTTTCATGTCTCGGACTGCCAGGACTTAAATGAAAATAAATTAAAAAAACAAAACAAACACATTATGGTGATGATAAGAAGGTCGGTATAAATTACTCTTCTCGACACATTTATCAAGGACGTAGAGTTGCATCTCTGAGCTTGTATCAGTTTGACTGTAGACTAAAGACGATAACTGCTTGAGCTAAGACAGATTGTGAATATCTGGGTATCATTGGTGGTGATGAGGTCAGCTTTTTTGGAGTTGTGATGCATGCATGCATGAAATAAGAGTTAAATAATTATGATTTTCTGTTGTCTGCCAAACATGTAAACATTTACTGTCTGACTTTATTCCATTAGTCAACATACCCAAGTTTCAAAATCCTTCTAATGGATGTTGCCTTTTGGAATCAAACATACTTGACTCAGTCCAGTAAGATGGAAACATGCCTAACAGTCGAACATAAAGATGGCTGCTCCACTGGTATCCGCCTTTAAGAGAGCCGATGTTTAGAGATTGTTCTGATTTACTGGCATCAGATGATAGTTGACCCATGGGCCACTTAAGGCTTCCCAGATCTGTTTAAAAAACAGTCAACATACCATGTTCCATCTGTGCCTCTCTCCTCGTTAACTTCAAGCAAAGGCCGAATGACGCAGTATACAGCTATGCATTCATTTTTCACAGATAAAGCAGGGTTTGCTGTTCCTCTTCCCCTTTTTTTGTTTCATATTTATAATCCAGTCATTTATTTTTTTTTATTATTATTTTTTTTTACCTTTATGGACTTCTTGACACTGAATATAAAGTGGATTGCCTTTGTTCCTTAAACTCATAATTCTAATACTGAACACCTCTTCTTTACTTCAGTCAATGCTAAAAAAAATGACATCAGTCTATTTAAAGCAATACTCTGAATGATAAGCTACCATGCAAACTGTGACCTTAATCCAAATTAGATCAGAACTGAAGCATTCAAAAATCACATTGAGACATGAGAAGTATGCTGATTATAGTCACATTATTCTAGCCATGTAAACACTTCAATTACAATATATTGTCCTGGTGGACTTTTCATGGCTGTTTGCAACATCAAATGGTTTATACATTCAGCTGTTGTAAAAGGCTTGAGGATGATAAAGAGTGCAAAAAAAAAATAAAATAAAAAGAATGCTGGAGGGAACACCAGAGCAGTGTTTTTTGCCAGGTTTTGCATTGCTTGCCAAGGAATTCTTTTAGAATGTCCAGCAATTTTTACTTTAGTGGCAGGGTCCCATGTGTCTCTACGCATGGGCGACACATGCGTAGAGACACATGGGATCTGCCATTAATCTAACCGTCTTCTCAAAATATGAATCCATTAAAAGAAATTAATTTTCTAAAATTAACTCATGCAGGCCCCTTCATTGGAATATTGTCTTATGAAGACAATAATTAGATTTTTTTTTCTGTCTGAGGGACATGTCAGCTTCACATCAGGTCAAATTTCAATTCTTCTTTGCGACCTGGGTATAGAGACCACATCTCACCAGTTCTAGCTTCAGTACACTGGCTCCCTGTTAAATTTAGGATCAAATTCAAAGTTTTACTTCTCACTTACTAAGTCTTGCATGATAAAACTCCAATATATGTGAAAAATCTTATAGTTCCTTATTGCCCTACTAGAACATTCTGCTCCCTGAATGCAGGTTTACTTGCTGTTCCAAGAGTCTGTAGGTCTAGAAAGGGTGGAAGAGCTTTCAGCTGTCAGAATCCTCTCAACCTCGGTCCAGGAGGCAAACTCCATCTCTACATTTAAGGTTAGGCTGAAGACCTTCCTTTTTGATAAAGCCTTTAATTCTGTAGTCTCTTAGACCACCTCTTAGTTATGCTGCTATAGTCCTAGGCTGCTGGGGGGAGTCTCGTAGACCACGTCCTAGTTATGCTGCTATAGTCCTAGGCTGCTGGGGGGAGTCTCGTAGACCACCTCCTAGTTATCTTCACCCTGTCTATCTCACCTTATTCCACCCAGCGCTGTTTCTATTGATTCTAATTTCACCAATCACCCAATTTGAGTGGGTGGAGGGGCCCCTATTGCATAAAACTACCTTTAAAAATATATATAAATAAAATAATTAATTTATTGATGGGTTGGGGGGGCTCTGATTTAATAGAATCAACATTGTCTATTTTCTGCAGTCTTGCTCTCTTCTCTTCTCCTTTTTCAGGTGTGTCGTAGTGATGTTGTGCTCACCTTTGCCCTCCAAACCTTCCATCTTCTGACCATCCTTGTTGACCTGCACATATCGACTGGATGACACTGTGGGATGCATGGTCAGCCTGCAGTCCGACCCTCTGACCACCACATATTTGTATTTTTGTACCTCTGTAGCAAGTAACAGCTGTTAGGGTCTGAATCAGCACACACAACTCCATTAGAGCACTTCAGGTTGACTGGTTTTTATGTGTAACACGTTCCAGTGCAAGGAAACACACATACAGGTTTGGCTGCTGGTCCGGTTGTCCTCTCTCTCCCAGAGCCAGAGTGCTGCTGCTTACATAGAGGGAGCTGGATTGGCACATGCAGCGCAGGTGAGCCAATCAGTCCCTCTCAGGTGCTGTTTCCTGAGCTGCAGCTTCACCTGTCCTCTGCAGCTGAGCAGAACCACACCCTCCTCCCTCTGTCCTTCGTCTGCTCTGTCCTGTTTCCCTCCTCATGTCTTCCTCCACCTGGCTGGCTATCAGCAGGAGTGTCCCCCTTTAACTGAGCCACGTCCTTCTGAGGGTTTCATCCTAAGAGGGAGGGTTTTTTTTGCCATGTGCTCAGGGGTCATGCTCTGGGTGTCTTTGAAATGCCTTGAGACAACTTTGTTGTAAAAAGATGCTATCTAAATAAATGAACTGACTTGTATTTCATCCATTCATAAGTAAGTAAAAAAAAAAAAGTTTTAGAATCAAAATTTGTGTACATGCATTTAATTCAACAAAGATTTATATTAAGCCAAAGAGAACCAGTTGTCTGTGCAGCTTTAGATGAATCCCTAAACACATTTCTACCTGTTTGGCTACAATCAGGCTTAGTTGTGAAACTACACCTGGTGTTGTGGTATACAGTCCGTGGTTCTCAGTATATCTGTGACATTGTAGAGCTTCTCTGTTTCAGAAAGCCAAATGAGGTAAACACAAATGATAGCTTTTAGAGTTATTTACCTTTTTGTGTTGTTTCTTGCAAATCAATAAAACCCAGTGGAATTTAAGGTTAAAAGTGACAACCATGTTTATTTTTATTCTATCATCTCAAGCGACAATGTTTTGATATTGTTTTACAGCCAGAATACTATTTAAATCATTACTTTATTTGTATTTTTAGTAGATGGGTTATAAGCCTAATTATTTAGTGTTTCACACAACAAAACACATTTTTTGTATTTTTTTTTCGTATTGCAGTACAGTAATTCACAAATCACCCTCAGCTCCGTATGAGGATCAAAGTGCCTTACAGCTTCTGTTTCAGGTTTTTTTTTTGATATATTGCACACTCACAGATAAAGACCTCCCACTCTCTTTTACCTCTACATTATTCACTATTTTTGACAAAAATATTTCAGCTTGCTGACAGCTTAGAGAACTTCACCTTCAAAGAAAACTCTTGAGATTTTTTTTCCATGCGTCAGACTTTCATGTGTTTTCATCTGGCACAAACATTGCTCCATACATCTAATGACACTGCTCTCCGTTTGTCAGATGCTATTTTTTCCTGTGTATTTCTCTTACCAACCGTGCATTCTTGTGTCAGTTTCAGATCATAAAGTCTCAGGCTCATACGCTTTATCTGGCCCTACTTGTTTTCAAATGCGGATTTTGTAATATATAGTATTTCAGTCGCCAAGTTCAAATGTATCTATGTGCCTAAGACTGTCTGTATGACTTATAGGTACCACTTGTCCCGTTTTATGGTGTCTGCCAGGATCTGCTATCTATTAACACCCCTTCTGGTTCGCTGAAGCACTCCATTCATCTTCACTTCAAAACTTTTCCCCGTTTTCCTGCTTCCATCTGAATCTTCATCACTCCCAAGTATCTGGGGCCGTCATCCCTTCATCTCTCAAGACGATGGATGGCTTCCTCTAAAGATGACTCTGATCTTGCCACAACTTTCATTTCTGACTCAACAGACATTTCAAAATGCAACATGTGAAAGCCACTCTGCTGTCTAAGCACATCAAAGGAACATTCCTGAGCAGTATTAACCACTTCAATTAACCTCACAGGCTAAATTTTTTGACTTACATGTGGGCCCTAATTGAATTCTCCTTGATGATTTGCACCATGCATTGGTAGTTTTCAATCTAGATGTTTTCTACAGAATTTTGTACTACAGAAAGACATTATGGTGATCTTGTCTAATGGCAGGAACCACTCACAAGGTGTCATTCGCAAGACAAATGTATGGAATTGCAAGCCAGTTGATGGTGGAACCATTTTTAAAGCAGGCAGAGGTGTGCTTGGGTTCTTTCATAGGTACGCATAACCCATAGGTATGCTTGCTATGTATTATGCTTGAGTGAGGACTGACATTAAGAAAGGAAATCCACATGAAGTCAACACAGACACATTACTATTGATTGCTCAGAAAAGTTACATTGCTTTCAGAGACAGTTCTGGGATGTCATTTACTAAACATTGCGTAGGATCTATACTAAAGAGTGTGTACGCCCCCCAAAAAAATCCCGATTTATAAAACCCTGATGTATGGACTGGTCCCATGAGCAACCATCCAGGAGGCAGCATTACTGCGCTTAGCGCTGCTGTGATATCCCAGACCTATGGATGATATCCCAGACCTATGGATGATGTCACAGACCTATGGATGATGTCACAGAATTACTTTGTTCCTAAAAGTGGCTTCAGGCAGAGAATTAATTAATTGTTGACCATGTTAAACACATACCTGTCTGTTAATTCATCAGGAACCCCAGAGTAATTGAGACCTGTATCTGAACAGGGATGATGTGGTTCTGGTGGGTCGGTCTCTCCAGTACTGGACCCAGTTCAGCACATAGATTCAAGAGTAAAGCTCTAGGAAGTCTAGATCAGCATCATCATGGACCAGGTAATCCTGGTAATCCTTGAAAATGTGTTCCCTCCTAATTTTCCTATTTTCCAGGTCTTCCAGCAGTACCGGTACATCCATGGTGCAGCAGTCTGATTGGCTCACACCTTGTTACAATCTATGTGTTAATCTGTGGTCCACATCACCATGGTGATCATCAAGAAAGGAATGTGATGGTGAGAAAACTTTGATGAAATGTTGTGCCGACTTTGATTTAAGGTTCAAGTTGGTTTATAGACCATATTTTTATCTATTTGAAAGGTCCTTCTGGTAATTAGGTAAATAAAACTGAGGTTTGTACTGCTGATGCTAAAGTCAATCTATGATTACAGTTTGATATGGAATAAATGTATGATGCAGTGTAGCTTCAGTTTCAAGTCTCACTTTCTGCATCACCAGTTTTCCATCTTCAAAATCGACGTACGCACGGCTCAGAGTTTGCGTGATGGACCACACATTCTCCCGTCAAGTTTGTTTTTTGTAAATCACAACCTTTGCGTGGAAAGCAGTGTACGCAAGTTTCAAGCCCCATTTTGTGCATATGCACAAAATGTAAATGTCGCTAGTTAGCTACACAGAAGGAAAGAGAAAACGTAATTACTCAGTCTTTTGAATGCCATTAAAGTAACTTACTGTGCACCAATCAGACACATTTTTACTAAGCAGGAGACTTCAGAGCACAAACCAATGGGAGTCTATGAAACGTGTAAGTGGTATGGTGTATAATTTATGAGACAAACATTCAAACGTGAACAGAAATTTTATCTTGGCAGAAGGAGCAGGCAGCTCCTTGATTTCACAAGGCCTAGAGGAAGACCAAAGGGGAGATTTATGGACGTAGTGAAAGAAGACATGAATTTAGTTGGTGTGAGAGAAGAGGATGCAGAGGATAGGGTGAGATGGAGACAAATGATTCGCTGTTGAGTTCCCTGAAGGGAACAGCCAAAAGGAGACGAAGAAGATGTCATAATCTGTAGCTGCACTGTCAACAAAATAAAACCAACAGCTTCGTTTCAGATAAAGCAGCTTAGCAGTATATCAGTGACTTCCACCATCTAATGTTTGTTCAACCTTCAAGTCTTTATTTTGCTCAGCTTGAGGTCCATAAAACCAAATTAACACATCTTCACAACCTTTTATCTGACTGGTTTTGCTTTGATCTCATTGAAAAATCACCTGAATGTTCTTGACAGTCTGTCAGTGCGTCATAATGCTCATCCTTAGTGGAGGACTTGGTTGAATTATGCACATTAAAAGTGAATATAAATGGAAAATAAATTAATTATCTACAACCAACCAACACTTCCTGCTCTTAATGTTACAACAATAAAAGGCTTCTCAAGTCAAGCTGATTTTCACAGAATAATCCCTTGGAAAAAGGAAAAAAACAAACAAAAACAAAACAAACAAAAAAAATCCCACACTTACTGCTACAAAAACAAAAACCCTGACCACAAAACGACTCCACAAAAGCGCACCACAAAAACAGAAAACTTTGCAGCATTCAGCTGTCAGCAACTACATTTATGTAATTTCCAAAATTATGTGTCCTTCCCCAAACCAAATATTGACTTAAGGTTTCCCACCTTTCAGGTTACGCTTCAGTTCATACACTGATTGATTAGTGGTGAAGTACGAGGAAAAACTCTGAATGTGTGTCAGGTTTAATTATGGTTTTGAGCCATGTGCCTTATTACAACTTCCTTCATTTCAACAGCTGAGATGGTGAAGCTCAGAAAGACTGAATCTGGATACGGTATTATGCTGATACTGTACGTGCAGAGATGCAGCACAAACATCTCTCTGTCTCTTGTTTTCAGCTGTATTTTATTGAGTTTTGACAATCAAGTTTTAAAACATAATTGTGCTTGCATTTTGATTGGTCATGCAATCAGTACCTGTGAAACTGGACCGCTGCCAGAGCTGTCAGATGATGTTCCAACTGTTGCTGCTGCTGGTAGGGATCTGTTTATAGGCGTTGAGCACGGCCACGAAAAATTTTATAATCAAACATAAGAATATATTTTACTTTACTGACAAGAGCTGAAAAGTTGTGAAAAATAACTATGACCAATGCCCCCCTTTATATCCCAGAACCCTGTTTCAGGGAGCTTCTTCACAACTTCCTCCAGCATTGCCTGGACACCCCATGGTGTCCCCGTGGTGTCCCCGTGGTGTCCCCGTGGTGTCCCCATGGTGTCCCCAGGGTGTCCCTGTGGTGTCCCCAGGGTGTCCCCGTGGTGTCCCTGTGGTGTCCCCAGGGTGTCCCCGTGTTGTCCCCGTGGTTTCCCCAGGGTGTCCCCAGGGTGTCCCCGTGGTACTGCTCCCCCACTGAAAAACCCTCAACAAATCTCTTCAAACACTGAATCAACAACTTAAATTGCACTGAATACAATTTCTAATGAGCAATAAACTCATTTCAGGTGTGTCTGCACCTTCAGCTCAGCTCCGTGTGAGGCAGCGGAAACAATGTCAAGTGGTGCCCAATTATCAATCAAATACAATAACACACCTAACGCAATTACAAAGTTTACTGCTGTGATGATAAATGGGGAAATATGTTTAAAAGGTGGGCTGACGGACTAAGATGGATAGACACGAAGGGGTTGAACAGAGGTGAAGCAACGCTGAAATAGAAAAATGTGAATTGGTCTGTAATTCATGTGTGAGTGATTTCATTTTAAGCTCCGTAACTCAAGCTCTTGGAACAACACCTAAGAATCCTCTGACGTGCATGATAACAACCCTGCAATGTTAGACCTTGGCAGACAAAGCTTTCATCCAAGGAATCCTTTAGTGGACACATATGCTTTTACTATATGGGGCCCGTAGGGATTTAAACCCACAAGAATTGCTCAGATACAGTAACACACACCAAAGCTGCTGAGCAATTATGTCTGTCTGACCAGGGATCAAACTAACAGCCACAATTCGGATCATTTCCCCCAAAACCTTTCTCAGAGGCATGTCTTAGGACAATGGTTTTTCTTATCCTTATCATATTCCTGTTTACTTTACTCTGGGGAAGACCTCTGATCATACACAGGAAAAAAAAAGGCTCTTTGTTGCTAGATGTTGAAATAAGAGGTTAGTGAGGCATATGATGTTTTGGGATGCACCGCATGAAACCTTCTCCATGTGGTTAACTATGTGTGATAGAACTTCAAGCTGCATATCTCAGTGTTTACGGACAAACAGTTGTACTCACGTGCTGCCACTGGTCTCGGATGAGCGGCCGGTATCGAAGGAAGTATTTCAGAGGGAAGTTGTCTGTGTCGGGCCAGGTGGCAGGGCTTTGCCAGGACACCTCCAGCCTCCGGGTGTTGGAACGGACCTGAGTTGCTGTCACACGCTCTGGGGGGTCTGGTTTTACTGCAAATGGTGGATAAAGAGTCAACTGAAAGGACGTGTTACAGTCACTCAGTGAGGTACACTTTTTACGGGGAGCACTGGTCAGCCTGAGAAAACAGCTGCAACATCTTCTGCTTCAGCACTTTTCCCAGTACAACTGGACAGTCCAGAAAGAAAAACACAAGGAGTCATTTTCAGTTCACGAGTTGGCCACGAGCTTGTGGGTACACCCAGAGACATGAGTGCCGTTAAAGGCTCAACAAATCTGAACTTTCACCACCACAGAATGACGTTGACGGTGGAACATGGACACAGGACTTCAAACAGCTGGCATGGATGAGAAGGATGAGAGGACGAAAGGTTGAAGATGTCTGTTTTCAAAGATTGAAGTGCAGATATTACAGTAACGCTTTAAGGTTTTGAATTTAGTTTTACTTCAAAAAATTTTTCATTTGTTCATTCAATTATGTATTTGTAATTATAAAGAGAGAGAGAGAGAGAGAGAGACAGAGAATCCATCGATTTACTGATGAGAACCCTCGTGCAGACTTTATGTTTTTGAATAACTATCCTCTGACAAAGTTACAAAGGCAAAGATCAAGAGAAGTCAATTTGGACCTTTTCAACCATATTGAATGACCCCGTCTTTGCTAGATCATTTCCACAAGAGAAAACACTGGCCTCTTAAGCTACACGAAACCTTTTCTCAACCAGATCCACATGTCAGTACAATAGGAAATAGATATCCACAATATGAAATCTTTATATCTGATAACACACACACAAAAGCTACGTGGTCAAAAGGCAAACAATCACACATTATGAATGGCATGTAAACAGGCAGCGCACAGACAAAAACAGGCAGGTGAAAGATAACAGATAGGAGATGCACTTGCAAATAAGATGGTCACACAATAACTAAAAGAAAAAGAGACAGTGACAGGAACTCCGATGTTTATGTCTTAGATGGGCAGTTTTCTCCTTTGAGAACGAGGTTCAAATTGAAATTCCTCAAGTAAGGTGTGGAAAAATAGAAAAAAGGAAATAAAAAAGTACATTCAATGAAATCAATGTGAAGTCAAAGAACAGCAGGAAAAAAAATCCTCTTTGTTCAGCAACCAATAACAGAAGAAAACGGAGAGTTCTGCATGGGTGTGGTGTCCCACAGCTTTTTAAAGTATTCATCTCACTTGACACACATATATATCTGTATATATTTATATATAAATGTATTTTTATTTCTTTCTTTTTTATTAAAGAGAAGATATTGCTCTCTTAATGACCTCTGGGATGGAAACTGGCTGGCGACTGAGAACTACTTTGAATAAGAGAGCTGAGAGAGAGAGAAGATCTCAGAGAAACCCATGGAGACACAGAGGGACAGGGGCCTCACTGACCAACGCAGATCTAACGAAAATAGTGTCAAAAATAAATAGGGGGGGGGGGGGGTCACAGTAACGGTGATGACAAAATGCTAAAATCACACAAATAATGGAGATTTGATGACACATCTCATCATATCAACAGCACCAAAGTGTTTAAGATGCTCCAACATCCATTTGTCAAATTCCACCAACACCAACATGCGGACGATAAAAATCATGCCAAATTCATGCCGTAAATGGTGCACAGCCAATACATGATAATAAATGCATGTGGCCGCCAGAGGTGACAGGTCCCACACACATACTCATAGGCAAACTGATTGCCAGCAACTCATTAGATCAAGCTCCACTAAAATGTAAACATATGGTCCCAAATGTTTTATCTCCAGTTTCTGCTCTAGGGGTAAAGTGCTAAATCGCACAGTTGTTAAATAGTCCACACATTCATAATCACTACTGTATTGCAAATTAATATCAGTCAGACCATTTGATTTCGGCCTCAATCGTGGGGAAAATGGGTCATTGTAGTTCAAAAGCGATGGGCATAGATCTCACAATGAGACAGAACAAAGATGAAAGAAATGCCTTGCGATCAATGACGAGCTGCAACAGATATCATGTAGTGTTAGAAATTTGGAGAAATCATCTCAGTGTGAGACATCTTGCATCCTCCATCTCTGTCAGGAAACCAACCAATTGGAACACATGATGAGATAATGTAAATATCTACACACATCTGTGTGTCTACACAGCACAGTAGCCTAGCAACAACAGCACCAGATACAATGGAAAAATGGGAAGAAAATGTGCAACTCAAATAAAGAAGAAAGACACTACCACAAATCTTTTTCATTTTATTTATCCATCCATCCATCCATCCATTATCTGTACCCGCTATTTCCTGTGCAGGGTCACGTGGGTCTGCTGGAGCCTATCCCAGCTCACTTCAGACAAATTTATTTATTTTCTTTTCAAAGCACATGAACACCACTACAACAACGCTAGCCTTAGAGTCACTGGTGCATCAGCAAATTATTATTATTTTTTTATTGTTGCATCTTTAATAAGTACAATTAAACAGAGCAAGAGCAAAATACAGATATAAACAAGACATTCAAAAAACAGATAGAAATTAAATAAATCGAAAAATAATAAAGACAAGACAGATAAATGTACAATATAAAGACATTTAAAATAAAAACAACAGTAATCAAGAAAGCAAATAAGTGTGCGAGAGCAAGTTTCATGTAAACAAATTTAGCACTTTACAAATGCTTTAGAGCCTGTTTTTCACTGGGGAGATTGTCCTCATATGTTGTTCAAGTTCTTTTTTAAGCAAAGAGTTCAAACTTTCTGTTGATGAATTTGCATTTGTTTATGTGAAAGTTTATGTGAAACATATTTATAATGCATCAGCACATTAGCAGAAACCTGCTAATGACGCGGTGATGCGATGTGGCTTCGTTTAGAGCTTGAAGATGCTCAGATTTGCTTCTGTCTTACCAACGCTTCAACAAATGTTAAACTGCATAGTTTAATACGCTGTGAGTTAGTTATCTACAAATTTCATGCTGAGCAATGTGACTTGAATTAAGACTGAAAATCGTACAGTGAGAACCTGGCATAAGGTACAGCTAGCACAATGTGCGGTGCCCGCCCTTTCGTCAGTAAAATCAACCAATGGGAATGCTGCAGGGACTCTGGCTGCCAGGTACCATGTACAAAACTGAAGTATGTGTTGAGCACGCATGTGCAGGGGTTTGTACAGTCCACAACTGTGCGGGTGCAGAGCACATGGCAAGCTCTGCTGTGACACACCAAGCGAAAACAGGCAAGCAGCAACGGCAAATTCACACACGACTATAACAAAAACGTCTCTAGAGAAGTGCTTGTATTCAGCAAATTCTGAAAATTTGATGGAGACAAAGTGGAGTTTACTATTACCGTAAGCTCAACAACATATTTGAATCTGACATTTTATAGTGTATAATATTCTTCTGCAAAATGGTGCCCAATGGCAGGACCATGCCCCTTATGCAAAAAAAAAAAAAATAAAAAAATTAGCTGTTGGTCATCGTCTCTATCTGAATGAACTTTGTCAGGTTTTTGCAAACAAACAAGGAATTTTATTCTGGCACACACACAAAAATGTGTTAGTAAAATAAAAACAAAAATTTGGATTTGGTTTTTGGCCTTTTTCAGTGGAAGACAGACATTTAAAGCTTCCTTCATTCTAACTTAAGAACCGAGCAGAGACACGCTGCTGCAGACTGCATGACAGTAAAAAATAAAAAAAAAATAAATAAAAAAAAGGGTAGTATTGCTAAGAAGCCTTTGTTGTAAAGTTATCTGCACCTCTTTAGCTTGTTCTCTTAGTTTGCTTCTAGAAAAAGACAGTAACAAACATAGGAGAACAGATGTTGTGTGTTTTTGGGAGGGGGGGGGTGTAACTGTCTAAACAAGGAGAGAGTTGTTTAGGGAATTGCGAGGAACCTGTGCACTTTGCCACTTTCTGTCAAAAACTAGTGTAAGATTTGAACTCCTGTACCATTGGCATCATGTCAGAGTTGGATATAAAGCAAGTTTCTGTAAAACGCTTGTCAAATGACTGATGGCATAGAGCCAGCACTTTGCTCTCAGCAAAGCCTAACTGGTCAGCAATACAGTTTAATCCACATGAGCCAGCAAAAGCTGGAAGCCTTCAACAGCTGTATCAACTCAATGCTGGCCCAATTTATAGCCAATGAAACAGTTTTGCTGTCATTCCCATGTTGGTCTCAAGGCATCTGCCTACCAGGCAGCTTACAGACCACTGATTTGCATGGCTTGTTGTGTTGGTAAAAAGAGAATTTAAACATTATCAAGACCAAGTCTCTCTTTTAACTTAAACAAAAACAAACAAAAAAAACATTATGGATTTCCCTCATCTATCATCTTCATCTATTTTTAGAAGGAAATCAAAGATATACCAGATGATTAAAGAGTATAGCATCTTCTTTATTGTAGATTGTAGTTCAGAGAATTGGTATACTGTGTGCTTTAAAGAGAGCAATTGGACCTTCCCTCTGGGGTCCAATTGTGCCCAGCCAACAGTGAATGGAGAGTGGCACACAGATCCCATGAGACAGAAGAGGCTCAGGCAAACAGTTCACAGCCATTACTGACACCTCTCTGGATTTCTCTGCCAGCCATGCCCCTGTGAACTCACCCTTTCCTGCTTCCTCATGTGATATAATAAAGCTTTCTACAAAAGAAAGCAGGATTGAATATAACTCCAGATATGTGTAGACCATGTAGTCCAAATATAGCAGATGACTTTCTGTCATCTCGTGTCTTTTAGTCTCTGACCCCTTTTGTTTGGAAATATTTCATCAGCAAGTAATAGGCCCATGTAAGACTGATATTGTGCAAGTGTCTTTTCTGTAAATGGTATTCATTCTTGAAAAAAAAACAAAAAAAAAACCTTGTGTAGGTAAATGAATGCAGGGACACGTGATGCTGACAGAAACTGAGATGTGTATGTGGCCACTGCTAGACACAGATGCTGATGGTAGGTTCATCCTTGGCCTCTTCAGTGCACATATCGAAGGGTTATTTGACAAGATGCTGAACTCCAGATTTCCCCCCAGTCTAATCATCTGTGTGTATAATAGAGAAAAATCTCCCATACTTTAGACAAAGAAGTTCTATGGCCATTCTGTGAAGACCTTCATAGGATGGTTCCGCACTAGTGGAGGCCTATTGGAGGAGTTTTGAGCCATATTGTGATATTCTTTGTATGCTCATGATTTTCTTACCCTCTTGGGGCCCGCGCGAACGTCAATGTCCTCACTTCCGCCTCTACTGCTTATTGAGCCTCTCACACACGCATAACGTCATCAAAGCACGCCATATTTGGTCTCGTTGGATTCCTTAGACTCTCCTCTTTGCAGAAATAATAATTTAAAAAAAAATATGTGTTATATATTTCGCGCAAGAGCAGCTTAAAGACACAGAGTGCAAAATCGGGACAAGTAGGGAAAAGTTATATGTTTACGATTTTCGACGGGAAACGTTGCCGGATATGACGCAGCTTTATGACCGACGGAAAGCGCAGACTTCCCGGTTTTCTTAAAGGTAAAAGTCTCAGTCAGCCGACTTTTAAAACTCATTTTATTGCTCTGCGTAAATGCTGTGCTCTAGCTCAGCTCCCCCTCCCTCACCTGTGCGTAACAGCTGATCACAACAAAGGAGACTGGTGGTTTACGTAGCTTTCACTGAGTTCGTTGTTATCTTCTAATATACCTAAAAGGTTGTCAAAAACGAAACATTTTGGCGCCCAGGAGGCTCTGAAGTAACTTTTTGAGGACTATTCAGATAGTTATGAGGAATATACTACGGATGAAGAGAACGT
>JBAMYA010000004.1:12363312-12385988 GCA_037176975.1 Arrhamphus sclerolepis | reverse complement strand
CACACACACACACACACACACACACACACACACACACACACACACACACACACACACACACACACACGTACACGCACTCATATATGTATGTGCGTGTCTGTCACGGTTGTAATTCTTTTTAGTAATTTTGTTGAGCACTTATGTCATGTGCATTGCAAACATCTCTGCCTCCATTCTCGCACAGTAAAGCTTGTATAAGTTAGTCACACTCCGTATGTGACACCTGTTCTAGTTGGTGTCAGCAGGATCCAGCACCGCTCTGTAAAACTGGACTCCTAAAACGCTACTAGTGCCAGTCCTATGGTACCGCAGTTTTCAACGCTGTGGTTTATGGGGGCAGCTTTTATTCCTAACTTCAGAGGTGATTGGTTCACATTTGCAGTTTGGAGGGTTCAGGTGGAGGTCATGCTGTGTGCACAGGGGTTGGAGCCTCAACAGCGAACAGTCTTTATTATGAGTGTGATGAAGGAGTGGGCTAAAGGCTAGTTATTGTTCGTCACCCCAGCGGACAGAGAAAAGTGATAGATCTCTTACAGCAAGAATTTGTTAAACCTTGATTAAGCATTGATCAACTCAGAGTCCAGCTGTGAAACAAGGATGACTGCTGGTTAAGGTGAAAGAGTTGCTGACTGAAATTTGAGCCTTAACTGCCATTTGGAAGAAATACAGGGCTCCACATCCACATCTGAACGACCCCACACCCAGCATGGAGGATTTAAGAAGCATTCAGCACTCAAGAAACACCTCGGCTGACACAACGTGCAGTCAATGAGTCCTGATGTGTTATTTAAGTGTGTGGCTGATGTTGTAATAGTTAAAGAAGAGTGCATTTGGACTGATAAAGGTATACTGGACATGAATATCATAGGGTTAGGCTCTGTGTGGTCTGCCTTCACTCAGACCAATCAACTCGGAGTGCCTGTGTTCAAAACTAACCACTCTTTTGCCAACGGAGAGTACGGCATGGACAAAGGCACTGGTCAGCTGCAGCCATCCTACCACCTGTTGTTGTCTTGCTGCAGACTGGTCGTCTGAGTCAGGTAACTGATGGTGATCCTAAAGAGACAAAAGTTGTGATGGTGGAAGGTCTGACGGATATTGTACAGAGTGTCTGGTGGGGCACACCCTTGTCTTGCTGAGAAGGAGCCGTTTACCCTGTAAAATCCATCCAGTAGCAACGCCAGCCAGTTCTGTGTAGACTACCATAATTTGAATGCCCTGACTCATTAATATGCTTATCCATTACCACGGATTGAGGAGTCCCTGGTGTGTGTAAAGGCTGCCAAATGGTATTCCACATTAGATCAAACCAGTGGTTATTGGCGAGAAGGTGGCCCCAACGGATCGGGAGAAGACGGCCTCCATGACTTTGACCGAATGCTATCCAGACTTGGCACTGGCCATGCGGCCACCCAGTGGCTGATGCAGCGCTGGCTGCAACAATTCTTTATTGACCTTGTTAGTACGAGGAGCTTGTCTGTGACGTGGATCATTGAACGAGTTTTAACTGCATTCTTTTTAATATTCAGTGCTTTTAAATTCTGTTTTTTATATGTTTTAGTTGATTGTTTTTTTTTTAAATAAAATCTCTGTTTATTGAAAAAAGTCTCACTTTCTAATGCGAAAATATCTCTCCATTTTTTCATGCACAACGGGAAATTAAGGCTGGTATAAATTACACACTCAGTGTGTGACATACGTAGTGCATTTCAGAATTAAACGTACATGATTATATCACTGAGTTTGAAGATGGAGGACAAGTTAAAGAGAGTTTAGAGTCAAGCGGAGGAGAGACTGCAACCCTGCAGATTTACTCTGCACAGATGCTGTCCATATTTCAGATAAATAGAGCTTTTAGTAAGTCACAGTATGTCAGAGGATAGAAAACACCACCATGAGCCACGATCCATAGGCATACAACACACAATGAAAACATGGGACAAGATTTACTAGAGCCAGACAGTAATAGATAATAATATGGACTTTCATCGTATATGGTATTGATTGCAGGATTGAAGCCAGCAATGTCTTTTTTTTCCTAAATGCATTGTAACAACAGCCAAAAGCTTATTGTCAAAAACGTTTTCTTTTTACCTTCCTTACTTTCCCTTCCATGTCTCAAATCCAACCCTGCCATGCAAAATATCTGTGCCTTGCAAAAGAAAAATAGAACAGATCTTTGTCACAGAACGCGGTGTACAAACAAACACACACACTCCTAAATGTGATGAGTGAGAAGTGAAACAGACATCCAGTAGCCTGGTTGCTAGGCTGCAGCACTGTGGTAATTGCTATTTGGTTGTGTCGGTAGCCTCCCTGTTGTTTTGTGTTTGAGTGGGTGCATTCCAGTGGATCTGAATGTGTGTGCACATTCATTTATCTGTGCACTATGAGTGTGTATGTGCATTGGACTTTCTTGCTCTCACAGAAAAGACAAATGCATTTTCTTTTCTTGTTGGAATTCTGGGAGTGATCAACTTTAAAATAAAATAACTTCATGGTCTTGACGAAACCTCCAAATTACAACCTTCCTGGCTCATACTTCTCACTCTTGCTTCCCCTGAGTCCATTTTTGCTTTTGTCAAATCAATTTGACAGACCAGAAACTTTGACGAATACAGTTAAAGGAATCCAAGGAAGCTACAATAGCTGACATATCAGCCAATCTGTCCATTTATCTATCACATCTTTCCAAGTCTTGAATTATGCTTTTTTTTTTTCATATCAGAAATTTCACTGGGAAGAGCAGGGTCCTCTGGGGAGTTTTGCTCTGAATGGCATAACTCGTTTAGATAGACGGCTCTGGTCTCCACTTGACTTGGCCTGCCAATGTCGGCTCCGCTGCATTTTAGATTAGCTTAGTTATGTGTCATGGGAGAGAGAGGAATGTAAATAAAACTGTCAGACAAAGTCAGAGAGATTCTGTGGTGCCTTTTTGTCCAGACCAGCAGTCGTGGTTCATGCTAATGTAATTGTAGGGTAATATATTTATGAGGCACCTGGAATTTATACTGAAGGCTGTGTATGTCATAATTGTGTGTCTTCTGAATGTGGAATTTTCTTTATTTGAGATGTAATTGAAATATAACAGGCTTGTCTGCATATAATGTACAGTAACATGTTCTTTGTGTGTATGCAATTATCTATTTTTCAGAAAGTGTCTTAAACCTTCAGTTTTGTAAACACATGAGCATGTAGGGCTTTTAAGTTTCTGTAAAGTTTGGATTTTAGAATTTAAAGAGAATAATTATGGTATGTATATATATAATGACAGAGATTAAATATATTAAAAGTGACATAATAAACAGAATAAGAAAGAAGCCTTCCTCGGTATTAGGTTGTTGTATTACCACCACCCGACTTCAAACTCTTTATTTGAAACACTTGTGCCAAATAGCTTTCTCTGAGAATCTCTTCTCTGCAATAAAGAGGACTATTCAGACCACTCCAGATTTCTACTTGACCTTGAATAAAAATGTGGTCATTTTAGTTTACTCATTACAAAGAAAAGAAAGACCATGATATGAATATAAGCAGAAAGAGAATGTCGTTTCGCCACCAGCTGAACTTTGCCAAGTACATTTCCTCTTTAGTTTGTCTCCAAAAACTTTTTTCTCATTGATAAATTTGGCTAAAAACTGAAGGCTTCTTGTTAACTCATCACAAATAAACAGGTTTGCATTTGATCACTGAGTCATAAAAGTCAGAAACGAACCAAAACAAACATCAACCCATGCACGAGGACACCAAACTCCTCTGCGTATTTCCTATTTTCTAATCCCCCTCTGTATCTTTCTTTTCCCATCTTCCCATCCAGCTCATCAGAAACTGTTCTTTAACATCAAGGGGTGAATTAGGGGAAGGGGGCAGCAAGCGTGCACGCGCATACGTACACGCTGGCATTCCAAGAATGTCTCTAAGCCAACGAGAAACAGCCGTGTGATGGATGAATGAATGGAAGCAGGATGGATTCCTTATGAGTCAATGAGTGAGAGCTGAAAAGAGAAAGACAGAACAAAGGCTTCATGTGACCACGTTAAGAGTCGGTCAACTACCTGTTATGTCATCGCTTTTTTTTTCCTTTAAAGTCCCCCCCTTGCAAACTAAGCTAGCTGTGTTCCTTAATGACTACTTAAATCTTTGTGACCTATCAAAATATACACAGTAATAAACTAGAGTTATCTTCCGAATGGGTAGAAGGAGGACATGGAGAGCAGGACACGTTGAGAGGTTTGCACCGACCTCTGCAGATCTGGGGGCCAGACACAGGAAGACCACCATTATACTTGGACACTTAGTCTTTCACTCCTGCTCATGCCGACTCACTCACTTAACCAGCTGACATTGTAAATCTTGCACAAAGCTCAGTAATAACATGTTTTATTTCACAGGAGATTAAAAAAACAAAAAAAAACAAAAAAACAAAATCAAGCACATTCCCATGTAAGAAGACGGTATCTCACCTCAAGCATCCCTCACTTGAATGCACACTGACTTAACTGGCTTTCTCCTTCAACAGAAGTCTCTTGATGATAAAGGTTGTTGATGTTAAGAGAAGACAGATAGAAAGATTGTTTCCATGACGTCAATCAACGATTCCATAAACAGCAATCTGAGAGAAAAAAATCACTTGGTACATGCTGTGTGACTTTACTTCATATATGTTATAACACTGAGCAGAGTTTTTAACAAGCCTTATGCTGCCTTTTTAAAAATTTTTTAGCTTGTTCTCAGACTATAGTGTTCATTGTATGGGCTGTTTTACATTCTAACGAAGGTTGATTGTGCTTGGAAAAGGAAAAGGGAGAGCAAAAACACTCCCTGAAGCTGAAATTATCATGCAGGTCATGAGCACTTCAGTTGGAGAACTGCAAAATTTGTAGAAAAATAAAGTATAGCTACTTGCTTTTTTAAATCTTCAACTATCCATAATACAAACAAAGTTTCATTCCTTATAGGTCAAAAGTTACATACAAGCACATACCAATATCAGTAGTCATATCACGCAGTATCACTGTTTGTTCAACAAAAACTATGTCACACTTCAGAAAGAAAATGTGGGGAAAGCTAAGTATACTCCACGGTTGAGTAGCCTGTAGAACCACCTTTTTGTATTTGTTTTCTGCGTGGCATTATCAGCTTTTCAAATCCTTTGGTAGGAATTTTGGCCTGCTTTTCTTTAGGACGTTGCTTTGGTTTATCCACAGCTCTCTTAAGGTACCAACAGAGCATTTTAATCGGGCTGGGTTATGGTCTCAGCAAAATCCTTGTTCTTTCCTTTCTCCATGCTGTTGTCGAATTGCATGTGGACGAGATCATTATCTTGTAGCATGACTTAATTTTAGCTAAACTTTAGCTGTCAGACAGGCAGATTCACATTTGACGAGAATACTTCCATCCAATGGAGTCCTTTAAAAAACAACCAGAAGATTTCCAGACCACGGAATAGCAAAACAAGCTCCAGTTATTACCACTTCACCATTGTGCTTGACAGTTGCTATGACTAATTTGTGCTGATATGTGTTTGGTTTTTGTTAGCTGTGGTGTTGTGCAATATGGCGAAACATACCCACTTCGGTCTTCTCTGTTCAAAGGACAATTTTGTAGAAGTGCCGTGGATTGCTCAACTTTTCAAACCCAGGCTGCGCTCCCATGTTCCATTTCGAGAGAAGAGGTTTTCAACTGACAACCCTTTTGCACAATCTATGCTCATTCATTTTTATTTATTTTTTGGTATTTTCCAATTGTCCTATCATGAACGTCTAACATAACTGATGTTAGCACGGTCTCACCTTGTGTTGAACTTGTTGGGATGTGTACTTTCGGGAAGATTGGCAACTGTCTTGAATTTTGAAGTACAAGAGGGTGTGTTTTCTGTTTCACATTACTTATTTGTTTTGACTCTGTCCTTGGAGTGTGTTTATCTTGCATCATATCTGCAGCAACTACCAGCATTGAATCCAGAAACTGTTGAGAGGCCTGGAATTTCTTTCACGCTACTTCACTCTTACCATATTTCTCTATCATTTATCTTGACAGGGCAGCAAAGATTGCCAAAAAAGTTGGGAAGCGGCACAATGGTACTCATGAACAATTTGTTCATTTAAAAGCAGTCTTCTGTGTGAATTTGGGGCTTTAACTTATTAAGCTGTCACCCCAGACGCCCGGACCCTTCTCTGCACATTATTTCAATTCTCTTGGTCTATAACAGCAAAGGTCTGGCACAACAAGGACAAACGGAAGCGGACAAATAAAATCATCTGGCAGTTTCTGAATATTTTTTTTCTTATGTCTTCTTCACATAATTTTTATTTATTTATTTTAGGTACTTTTTTTGCAGCATTTCCCCCTGCTTCTCTCTTTCTGCTTATTTGACCAACTAACCAATGGATTATGTCGCAGTTCGTACCCCAGATGGCCTTTTAGCAACTTCTGCTTCACATTCCTACTGTTTTTGTCAAGCAAATTTGAGTATAAACAGTGTGAGCATTGCACTGATGATGGACAAAGCATTTGGAGAAAGTTGCACTCAAAGAGAAGGGATAAGGGAGGAAACTATTGAGGGTGACATAATGGAGGCAGGATAATAAAACCAGAAACTGCCACTGAATCACTGAAAATGCCATCAGTGCTACTGAGCAGCAGGTAGCGCTTTGCTGCTCAAAGCTGAAATCTGAGTTTTAAAGCTGTTGAGTTGAGATGCTTTTTGTCCTACTCAGAGGTCTGTGTTCCTCTGGCAATAATAGCCTGAGGCTCTGTCACTGATGCGCCAGTTGCCTCTTAGCTGCAGTCTCTGCAAAGGTATGATGAGCGACAGGCTGGGATTGATCAGTCAGAGATGTCAGTCTCCCAAATGCACAGACAGCCAACTGCCATCACTCACAGGGAGTAAGAGATGAGAGAGACAGGTACCACACAGGTTCCTGACGTCTAAACCAGGGCAGCTGACTCCTTTAAATTCAGCTGTCAGATTCAAAGCAAGACAGACAGACAGACAGACAGACAGACAGACAAAAATCAAAAGCGCCTGCTCTGTAAAGCTGGGGGCCATCGTTGTTAGTTCAGCCAGATGCTTCGTGCAGGGGAACTCTGTGCTGTCATTTTACATCCTCTGTGTTCTCTTTATAGGAGTTATGAAAGGTGTCACATTACTGCGGAGGCCCAAGAAGTCTGAAACCTTTAGACTTATAAAGTCTAATGGAAACGGAGAGAAATGGCAAAGAGGCAGCTGCACACAATGTGACCAAAAGCAAAAGAGAATGTCAACTGCACTCACAGTTCATAAATGAAAATAAGAGAAAAGAAACAGTATTTAATGCAACTCCACCGCGGTGACTTGTGGTAAGCCTGTAATGCAAGTCTAAAAGAATGCTTGAAAAGAAATGTTAAGCTGTGCGCTTTAAATCAGGTCCTCCTCACATCAGCTGTGCACAAGCGGATCTAAAGCAGGCTCCCCTGTCAGCCAAGCTGGAAGATGTCAACTCTTGGCAAAGTCATCAAGACTACTAGGGACTGTAAAACATCCACACGAAACAAGTACTGACGGCACAGTCTTCATGCTACATGTCTCTGTTAACTCACAAAAGTGGTGCTTGTGAAGACGGTGCATCTTTTTTGGGTGAGGTAAACATCCTAAGCAGACTCAACTGAGATTTGAGAAACCTGCTATAGAGATAAAACATCTGCTAAGTTCTACTGACCAGAGAACGATTCAACATCTTTTCATTTGATCATTTCATCGCATTGTGATATACTGGATTATTTTTTCAGGAGAATGTGCTCCCGCTTTACCACATTGACACTTCAAACCTAACTTCAATGAAAAGAAACTAAGCTATTGGAGGTAATTTTTCATTGTTTGAAGGATATCTGATGTGAACCAAATGGAGGCTGACTAATGGAGAACATCCTGCTGAAGCTGTGAAGAAAGTGTAAACAGGTGTGATTTTTCCAAAGTCACACAGATCTAGAGAAAAAGCAATTAAAGTCAGGAGATGCTTTTTATAGAATTAAGTCATTTAACTCTGAGATATCACAATAAATGTGTGTTTCAAGTCAGGCACTCTGAAGGGAACTTTCTCTTCCTAGCCAAAGAAAACCACCTGGATTTAACTAAGCAATAACTTAACCAAGAAAGCAATTAATAGATAAACGCATTGGGACGAAACAGCCTTGCAGTCTTCAGAAAAAACGTGTATCAGTGAGGGTAACTGAATTAAAAAAATTAAAAAAAAATAATAATAAAGAATCAATGTCTAAGGAAGCATAAAAATAACTTTTTTCCAGAGTGATGAGTGACTATGATGACCTACTGCACCAGACCACGATGATCAGGGGATGCTTCACTCGATCTGTTCAAACTTCAGCAAAATTACATGTCAAAAAAAAGAAAAGTCAGATGACAAAGACGTCATGAATGCACTTCTTGACTGAAATAAATGTTGTATGAGTTCACCAAAATTATGCCACAATAAATGCATGCTATAATTAAAGCTAAATGTGGAACAATTTAATTTTTGTTTTTCTTCTTTTTTTCCCTGTTTGCCAGGTAGTGTACTTCATACTGAACTTACACAGATGACAAAATTCATTCTGACCTTTTTTTTACGCAACAGTAGTTAAACTCACTTCAGCTCAGACAAGAATGACCTGGTCACTGAGCATCGTGTCAATAAAGGGAGAGTTTCACAGCAAAGAGATGACAGTGTGAAAGAACTTTCCATCCATGGAGGCAAGAACAGGCAAGGAGGAAAGCTAAAGCGAGGCAATAAAGCAAGAAGGAGTCAGTCTGCATGGTTCAGTGACAGAACAAACAGTGATCTCACTCCCTCGGCAGCATTTTGGCGCAGTAACAACAACAGGATGCTCTTATCGCACCTACCGTCATTCCTCTAAATTCTACTTGGATTCAACAATGGTGAAACATATGCACACAGACAAATGCTTTGAGTTTTGTGTGAATCAGTTATTGCTTACAGAGATGCAGCCTTTCCAAAAAGTTCCTTTTTTTTCTTTTACATACAACTTGTTTCAAAACCCCATCAGATGTACCTTTCCAAATTTTAGATGAAGGAATGTTTTTGGGGTATATTTGAGACTGAAACACACATCAAATATTAAACATGAGCTCTTTTTTCCCTCCTTAAAGACAATCATTCCTCCTTAAATGACTTACCACAAAGCATGCACCAGTTGAATGATTTTCACAAATGGATTGGCCAGACCTCAATCCCACTGAGAATCTTTGGGATGTACAGGAGAAGAATTTACGCTGTACTTTGACTCCCAGTGGTCCAACCAGAGCTAATGTCCTGCCAGATCACTTCATCTGTATCATCTCTTTGTCCTTTTTAAACACCTCATTTTCTCATCACTTTTCCTCTCCATCTTCCTCACTTCAACTCACTTTTTTTGTTATCATTGTCCTCTTTTCAAACGAACAGCATCAAACCTGAAAAATATTAGAGTTTCGGATTACAAACATCTTCACTGGCAGTCGGGGCTTCAATTATATTCTTAGGCTTGGAGGCGGCAGCCTGATTTTCAGGGACTTCTAAGGCTGAGCAACAAAACAAGTGGATGCGATATTTTCCAGCTCTGCATGTTGTTCCCATTCTTCTTCTCCTCCTCCTTCTTCTTCTTTTTTTAATTTTATTTTTGGAGGAACCTTTCCTCTTGTCTATATGTGGATAAAACCATGAAATGGATGGCAGACAGACAGACAGTGAGAGAGACAGGGTGTAGGGGTGAGGGGCTGGGGGTCATAGATTAAAAGCAAGGAACGGAGTATTGGGGAGAAAAAAGAAAGCGTGTGGGCAAAAGAGAGAGAGAGAGAGAGAGAGAGAAAAGAGGATAAATGACACTTATTGTTCCTTCCTCTTGCTGTCAGTTCTCAGTAATGCTAATCATTAGGATAATCTGACAGGATGGTACACACATACACACACATATACACACACTGACATACACACTACCCCCCCTCAACTGACATTCCAGTGCACAATGAGAGGAACCGCCACATTACATGGATGTTTGTTCCTTTTATACGCTTGCCTGCAATGCTATTAGAAGTAGTGTGTGTGTGTCTGTGTGTGTGTGTGTGTGTGTGTGTGTGCGTGGGTGTGTTTTTGCGTGTGTGAGTGCTTGTACGGCTATCTTTATGACGACCAGCTTGAGTGTTAGACCAAGCGAGTGAGGAATTTTGTGAAAGTTCTCCTTTCTCACACTCTTTCAAAGGTGTTTTTGGGGTTGAAGACTTTGTTTTAAGATTAGGGCAAGGACTAGTTTACGTTTGGTTAAGGGAAGGGGTCGCAGTGAGGCACTTGATCATGATAGTTATGGCACAGGGCTGAGAAGTATGCACACATATGGAACCAAAATCAACCAAAATGAAAGATGAATCAGCTCAGTAGAAACATCATTGTATGGAAGTGACAGTTTCACTGACTACATGTCCTGCTCTGCAGAGGCAGCAGCTGCATTTACTCCACCGGGAGAGCTTGATTAAAAGAACTCATTGTTCATTGGAAAATTATTGTTTCACTTTTGGCTGTGCTTAAGCAAAAAAAATCATTGATTAAAAAAAACCAACAACAACTTTTGAGCTGTTTGTGAAGATAAACTTGAAATGATCTTGATATTAGATACATGCCTTCCATTCTACTTGTCCTGCACATCTGCGGGACTTACTCTGACCTTAAAGGGGCGCTCTTGGTGCACAGCTTAGCAAGTACAAATGAATTAGAGATACTTGGTGGATTTGCTGTGGAGAGTGGTGGGATCAGTGCACTCACCAACAATAAATAAAGAAATAAATACATACATCTGGTCTCGTGATTTATTCTGCACATTCATATGATTCAGCATCAAATCTCCGCCCCCTCCTTTTTTTTGACTGAATACACAGGAAAGAAGTTCTCAGCTGAGCAAAATAATTCTCACTTGCAGTGCAAACTGACGAGGCCACACAATCTTGGGCTTAAGTGGGATGCGGTTCTGTTAAATAAGTGGGTGTGTGTATATGTGTGTGAGATAGAGTGTGCGTCCTGAGGGGAAAAGAGGGATCTTCGTTTAGAATAGGCAACAGTGGAATGTAATTGAGCTGAAAATTGAAAAGCGGAGCCGTAGCAAAGCCAAGCCGGTGTGCGTGCATGCCAGTGTGCAGGTACAGGCTTTGAAATGTGTGTCCATGTGTACTTTGTGTGCGAGATTCCGCATGCAGCGCCAGTGTTTGTTTGTCTTTTCAAACCAGAGTGGGATGCCGGTGTAATCCTTGCAGAGCTGGACCCCCAAGGATTGCAGAATTAACTGCTGAGTGGGTGAGCCACACATGCATATGTGTGAGAACGCACCCACAAAGACACAGAGACGCACAACCCCGTGCCAACTACCTGCGAGAGTAAAAAGAGTGAGGATGAGAGCATGCTGAGTCCTCGCCAAAAGCACTCACGTGGAAAATTGGAGAGAGCTTTGCCATTTCCACTGGGCAACACTGATGATGGTTCATTTTTAACACTACATACATAATAAAGTGGGCATGGACATAGGTGATATACAGCACTGCGTTTTGTCTCACTGTTGCTCTACTTAAATAATTTGGTTACAACTCAGAGATAAAGCCACATGATGAAGGAGGACAAGCGACGAAGGTGAATCTTCACTCTCTCACACAGATGAGCTTATGTTGATTTAATATCCCAACTGACAACTCATGGTGAAATAAATGAAGCCTTTAAGAAGAAGAGTGTGTCATTTTTCACATTCAGATCATTAGATTAAAAATGCAACTGTTTGTTATGACTCTGTCCTGAAAGGAACAAGTACGCGTGACTCGTATGAGCCGCCATCCTTAAGTTTGATTTTTCTCTCTCACCTTTGAAAATTTGAAACAAAGACACTGCATTTCTTGAACTTTTATCCAATACGAAGTCTTTTATAGATACTGTATGTATGCCAGTACCTGGAACAGAAAAAATAATAAGCCCTCACAGTGCATTAGCTTCTAGTTATGACATGTCTTGTGCTGTCTTTGCCACATTCAGCCCACCAAAAGATACCAAATGGAAGTTTACCTAGCGAATACTGACAGAATCGTTCGCACTCCCGCAGGGTTGCATACTGCTGTTTCATCAGGGCTCTTTGCCATCACAAATTAGCACAGCAGGAAGTCTTTGGAGTCGCTTTTAATCGTGCTTGGTTAAAATAGGGAGAAAGTCTACATATGCATCATTAACCTAGCAGTCAATTTCAAACTTAACCAGGAAATTGTGCTGGCTACATCTAAATAAACAAGGAGTGATACTCAACGGAAACACAGAGTGGAAAGGAAATGAAAAACAAAACTCTCCTAAACTGGTCTCAAACTGAGGTCTCATTACTCCAAATCCTGATGCTTTATATTTATGACTCCCTTTATCTGACTGAGGTGAAAACTGAACCTGATGCATGTGGGTTGGTTTGTTGTACAGCGAGTCTGCATTTCACTCTTCCAGTCCAGAAGCTTCACTTCCTCTTCTGCACTCTTTCTGATCACCATGAAACAGAATGTGTTAGTTTGACAGCCTTGGCAGGTGGTCTGCCCAAAGAAAGAAACAAAAACTAGGCTTTCTTCTCTCCATCTCTTGTTTTCTCTGCTCTGCAGCTCACTGATTTCGGCATTTCAGCACTATACACTCCCCATCAGTCCTGCTGTTCTCTTCTTTTTGAAAGTATCTCAGTGTGTTTTTATCTGTGTAAGTTCATGCCTTGTGTGTAAGAGTGTGCATCGTCTATTTGATTGCTTGATAAGCAAAACACACAGGTTCTGACCGCTTCATCCATCATCCATGTGTCTGATGGACAGGCCTTTTAAGAGATGTAACAATCCTACTCGTATGTGTGTGTGCGTGTGTGTGGGTTCAGTTATATACTCTGCTTGGGCAGTCAACACACAGACTACACTACTCTACCTGTCTTGGCCCTTTCTACCTTTCTGGTGGTTGCTTTTCTAAGCATTCCATCCTTCACGCTCATTTGTCATTGCAACTCTCCTAACCTTGACAGCGAGGATCACGGGAAACACGGTCGACGTGTTTATCAGCTTACTTCATTCATTTATCCTCTTTTGCAAGTGCAGTGTGTGGTTTCATTCATTAAGTAGCTTGAGAACCTTGGGAACCTTCCAGTGTTCCACATCCATTCATTCTGTTATGCATACCAGTGACAACATGGGTATGTGAGAGAGCGCATACCAGCGCAGGAAGAAAGACTGCTGTCACTCACTTCCCCAAGGGGTCAGAATAGTTCCCAAACACCCAACAAGGAAGTTCTCCCTGGCAACACAAGGAGCGAAAGGAAGTAGAGAGGAAACTGACCCCTAATTTTTTGACAGAGTGACCCCTACATTTTTAAAGATCCTTGAATGCATTTTTCTCATCCACAGATGACTGGGTTATGGGAAAGTGATGCATTCAGGCAGTTACGTCACTGTGAATGTGAGAAAATACCACTGTGATGAGCTGAGTCAAGGAACTGATGGCCATCTGGTCCTAGAGCAACTAACCAAAGGCTTAGGAACATGTATGTGTTTAAACTGAAGACCCCCGGACATAATCACCACATTCTGAAGAGCTGAAGCATATAACCTCATGCATTTAAGCATTTTTTAAACCCTGTACTATGTATCCTCACTTGAATCACCAGAACTACATCTCATGGCTATGACTGGGAGGATAACAAAAATAAATGAGCCTTAACCACACTGTAGACAGCAACATTTTGTCAGCATTTCCAAAGCATCGACTGAAAATGCAGGAGCCCAGAGAGGAAGTATGAACAAAGCCCCTTTATTTAAACAAAAACTGAACAAAAGGCACAGCTGAGGCAGGATGTTCAGAAAATCCCAAAACAAGAGAAGCAACAGAAAGAGCAAAACTGACTAACCCTAACCCAAACCAGCACGAAAGAAATGAGAAGCAGTTCAATATATAGACACCAGCAAGTCAGAGTGTGACTTCCAGAGGAAGTCACACAGCAGGAAATTAAAAGAGGAAATAAAGCTAAACAGAAAGAAATAGTCGAAAAATAAAAACAATTACATTCATAAACAAAAACTTAAACAGAAAGTAGAACAATGAAAAACTCAGACAAACTCTTCCAAACCAAGACCACGAGACATTTACGGGAGTGCTGTGTGAATGGAGATCTTTTCCGCTAAAGTTGAAACTCTAACATGGATGCAGGCTGGTTTTTTCCTAAATAGGCATTTTTAAACAGCTCTAGTGTGGACAACGTAACTCACTCACTACTTGACTGAAGAAAACTAAAAAAGGTGTGAAGAATTCTCTTCTCTCGTGATTTGTCAGCAGATTTAAGATCAGTTATTCACCATGGACAGTTGGACCTATGAGCGTTTTCAAAGAAACAAATAGCATGATAGCAGGTTGCTACAGTTTTCTCGAAGGAATTTAAGCTGCTTTCATTAACTCTGTGACTGAAACAGGAAGCTGCCTATTTAACCTCACATCTCGGCCACTGCACTGTAACTCTTCATACCTGGAAATTTGGAAATCCCTCTCATCTCTGCAGTAACAGATGCTCAAAACCAGCTAAAATATCATATTATAGTGAATTTTCCTGAACCCAAAGGGAAAAAAAAGTGTTGCATGCAATTGCAAATTAAGGATATTTCAACATGTCGTGGACATTCCAGTAAACACATCATTTTTATGACTTTTAACATTTTAAACTTTGCTTTCTCTCTGCATTTAACTCTTTCCCATCCCTTCCCTCTTGCTGTCTCACCCTCCCAGTCAGTCTCACATTCCAGGCAAGCTTGGCTCCTTTGTCCTGAATGACATCACAGACATAAGGACGTGACAGGCAGGACAGGAGGAATGTGGTGCAAGAGAAGGATATTAACCATAAAAGAGGGGGAAAAAGTAAAGAGAGAGAATAAGCAGATGATGGAGAGAGTTGATCTGCGAGGGAATGGGAATATGTGAAAGGAAAAACCAGAGAGAGGGCGAAAAAAAATTCCATTCAGCAGGCATGAATGGACTTCACACAGAACTCTTCAAGCAACACACATACACACACACACACACACACACACCTACCATCCCTGCAACCCTCCTCCCCACCAGTCCCTTCCCTAGCGGCCTTTCTCTCATCCCCTTCGTCTCTGCCCTCCTTCTCTGTTTGTAGTAGTTCTTTCATTAATCTCCTTTAGAGGCATCAGACAACACCTCCTCTCCTCCCCCCACAAACACACACAAATCCCAGGAGAGAAACTTTTCACACATGCAGCAGTTAGCACATGTTCCATGCTGTTGCACACGTTTGGAGAACACCATGTCACAAAATCGGGCCGATGAAAGCCGATGTGAGAAGGTTCTCATGGCAGAACGTGACACCTGTTTTAAGGATTGCAATCACATACAGTAGCTGAAAACAAAGGAAACGAGTGTTAACGTTTTCAGTGCTGTCTTCTACCAATTTATGAAGGGAAGCAGGAATCATCAATTTATCTTTGAAGACATCAATTGTGAATTTTAAAGTATTTTCTCACAATTGGTGGTTTCTTTTATACATTCAGCATGATGGGGTTCGCTTCCATCACCTTGGTAACCAAGGAGACTGGGCTTTTTAACTCCACTATTTAATTTAGATACCTATAAATTTACCAAGCACTTGTTAACGTCTGAACCTAATTAAACGACGGGTAACAGCAAAAACAAACAGATAACAAAATGAATCTCTTTAAATAAACTGTAAAGTTTAATGGTGCTGATGAAACAGGATGTTAAAAAACAGGATATTTTGAATGGGAAAAAAAAAAGAATTATTTTGACGTGTGTCCCCCCCCCCCCCACACACACACACAACAACAATTTTACCAGCAACTTGTTGAACATCCAATTCACTCCAAAACTATGACAAGCAAAGTTTCTTTAGCAAGCAACACATGCCAAACTGATTCTGGCTTTTCAAAATTAATTGTAATTAATTGAAATTGTACTGTAGTTATTTGGGGACAGAATCAAATTGGAGATTTGATACAAATCTTAATGTGGAATTTCTGTGAAAACATAGATATAAATTGGTGTTGGATCATGTGACCGGGGAATGTTAGGGGCAACTGGCCATGCCAGTTGTTGCTCACAGAGGAGCAGAGAAACTAAAAAAGCCCCCTGTAGCGCTCAAGTCCATTCAATGGGGGACATTTCAGTTTTCCTGTAAAATGTAAAACAGGAAACCACTGTGGTATGTCGATGCTGGGGAGTGAGAAAACCATCTGAGAATAACGAGCACGACCATGAATTTAAAGCAGGATGATCTAGGTATGTCAGTATCAAGCCAGCATCAACTTCTCACCACAGCATTTAAAAACAAACAAACAAAAAAAACTTTCTTCAAAGCTATTAAACATATTGGAATGTTTATTGCTGTAGGCATCATAATGCATAAAATAATAAAATCTTGGAAATCTTGAATGATGTTTTCATTTAAGGCCAGTTGGAAGAAGTCTGAGCATGATTTTTTTTTCACTTGCTGAAATAAACAGAAAACAGATCTGTGATCCAATCTGATTCATGGGATGTCAGATCAGTCAGCTTTTTAAAGAGTAGTTTCCTTAGCCAGGCATAAATAATCAAGAGTAAAATTGTTATATACTATTAAAACCAGAACAACTGAAATGAACCGTCTTAAAATTGAATGTAATATTTTTAAAGCTAATTATAGGTATTTACTTCCCCTGTGAACTGTCCTGTGATGACATTTGTTGTGAATTATCTTATCTAATTATAATTAGAAATGAGCTGAATGAACTTTTCAGTGATCACTAAGCAAAGTTTCTGAGGTAAATCAAAATCATCCACCTCTGTTTACATGAACTGAAAGTATTAAACCTACAGGAGGCAGATGCCTAATGCAGTTTCACTTACAAAATGAGCTCTGCTCACTATTTATGGTCACAGTTAAAGAGCTACTGTAGCTTTTACAAGAGATGTGCGCTGTGTGAGTACATGACCGTGAGTCATAGTGAATCTAATAAATACTTCACCCGCAAAAAGTGCAAGTTCAACATGGAGACTTGCCATGAAAGGGACAGATCCACTCTTTTATATAGTGCCTTCATCGCAAACAACTTTGTTAGAAAGCACTTCATGTTATTAAAAGAGAAGATAGCATTACAGGATGCAATCTGATCACACATAAAAGATCACACACATTAATGAAATACAGCATATCAGTCACACTGAAAGCCAACAAAATGAAATGATTTAAGCATATTTTAGGATGGAAATTGCCTTAATTTTTCAAAGAGCATTTTAATGTAACCCTGACATAGTGCCTCCTTGCATCAGTCTCAACAGGAAATCATTTGAAAACAGCTGCAGTAACACCGAGGATAGCTGCAGGATATGGTTGTCTTCCACAGCGGCTACAAGGCATGAAGAAGAAAAGTGGAAAGACGCAGGATGTGGGGACTTCTGCAATGGTTAACATTTTATGAAACTTATTGTGTCCAGCAACATGATGCAAGGCAGGTGCTTTCTCTCCTCTCAGCACAACCTCATCTGCCATTTTGATGGTGAGAGCAAAAGGGAGAGTTACAGCCAAAGAGAGACAGTTAGACGAAGAAACGGAGACAATGCATGCTGAAAGGAGCAATGGGAATACGATGAAGAAAGACATCACATACTGACCAACAGGCAGACTTCCACATGGTGACAAATTCATTTGTCATCAGATCAATAACTCATTATCACATTCACAACAGAGCTGCTCTCGCATTCATGCGAAAACCCGACGGAGCAGACCCAAATTTAATCTCACATAAACAAACATATATTCAGTGCAGTCACACACCACTTCCTACACACAAAGTTGGATGAACTTTTCCAAACCTCTCTGCTGATGGGGTGAAATAATTTCAGTCCATTAAAAGCAGCACAGCATCCTCAGCCAAACTAATTACAGAGATTTCTGTCAAATGCAAGAATGTGTGTGTGTGTGTGTGTGTGTTTGAATGTGTAACCACACACGCCAGCGCAGACACATCCTGTAGTGAGTCCACTATCTCCTGATGGAACTAAGATCCAAAACAGCAAACTAAATCCAGAATACGGTGGAATTACCTAAAGCAGAGACTTCACTTTGCCATTTGTACTATATGTTGAGACCATAATATTCTCAATAACGTCTTTAGCCTAAAACTAAAGAGCTGCTGACACAGCTGCAACATGGCATATTAACAAAACTAATCAAAAAAGGTGGCAATAATCACAATGGAAATGAGAATGCCAATAGAACTCTGTCAGTCAGCACATTATTGGAGTCGAAGAATTGGCTGCAGCCATTAAACTGGTAAACTCATTTTGCCATAAGTAGCTTTTCAGATGATGAATGTGAACAAGTTGATCAAGGTTCTGTTTTAGTGCAAAAATAGAGAAGAAAAATCATCATTTAACCATGCCAAAGAAAAACAAAACAGACAAGGCAATAAAATAAATTAAAATGTATGAAGCCAACAGTACCCATAAAGCTGAGGCAACTGATGATTACTCGACCTTAACTGTACTGTACATCTAAAAAATTTCAAAGAATGTGCTATCATCAGAGTCTGAACTAATTAAGACTACTCTCGTCTCTCAGCCCAGTGCAATGGTAATCTAATGTGCCCAACATTTGGTGGTCAGAAATAAACAATGACGATAATTGTTCTTTCTCCCAGTTAACGTCAGCAGGCAGCAGATACTTTCAGGTGAATGTGGTTAATTAAGTAGCCCAACTGTTTCTGTTGTCATGGTGAAATCAGCACTCATGAGAACTGTGAACAAGTGTGTCAAACAAATTATCACTCAGCTTTTCAATTTTTTTAATCAAATTCCAATGTAATGAAGTTAATCGTTCTTTGTTACAATAGAAAGCTATCATTTTAAAGTTTGTCAATCGTCCTCACGAGCTCGTTAACCTTTTCAAACTATTAAGTAATTGACCTATCTGGATGACTAATGAGCTGCTGGATGAAAATAGATGTGGTCAGTCCTCCATCTGCAGATGTTGTAGTTGCTGCTCTGTTATTTGCCACATGAAACTTTATCACAAACGCCACAGCAGCCATTAATGTTGGCGCCTTCAGTGGCCATGGCTTACACATGCCCAAAGTTACGTCAGATGACGGTAAAGGGAATGTCATTCCAAAAGGCAGGAGATCATGGTGGAAAAATGGAACATTAGAGTTTTTTCACATCTAAAATCATGAGTCTTTTCTTTTGAGGATGAGTCCGTGGTAACCAAGCGACAGCAACAGAACCTTAAACCCCCCGCCGAAAAGGGGCTTCTTAAATAACAAGACAAATCACACTCACGTCACAGCCTTAAAATATATTAGGACTGCACAGGATGGAAGCTGACCTGACTCCGGTTGTACTGCCAGAGTTGCCAGATGCCCGGGGAGAAACCCTCAATCCGACAAGCCGTTTCTCCACATCTTTCAGAAACGTAAAGTAGTTCCACGACTAAAACAGACAAGCAAACTACCAGTATTTGTAAGGAAATTTACAAGCTACTCAAGCTCACTTATAATCCAGCATAGCAACCATAGTCACCATGTGGAGTTAGCCAGACGCTAACTATAAGACGAAACAATCTAACATACATGATCACTGCAAACGTCATGGCAGAGGCAGTGAAGGAAGTGAAGCGGTTTTTATCAGAAGATCCTGTGCACAGTATTGGAGTGGCATGAACTCGCTGGTGTGAGCTGAGAGAAGCAGAGCTGTGATTCAGATAGCGTCCTAGCCTTGTTGCTGTTGGATTAGTAAGTCATATTTATTTCCCTTCCACAGCCTGTGTATTTGAGCTTGGTTGATATTAGCATCTATAACTCAATATTTTCTTTGTTTGCTCACTGGCTCATAGTTTAATTATAGATATAAATATAGTTCATAGTTAATTTCATAATAAAAGTCAAGAGTTGAGGTAACAGACAATTGCACTTCTCAACCAGAGAGGGGGCAAAGAACTAGAGAATGGAAGACAGGGAGACCAAAATGTGCTTTGAAGATAATACTATATAATTAACTGGTAGTACAAAGCTGCTCAGTACAATTGGATGCATTTTTCAAACCATGAGTACCTCATCTTGTCTATGTAAGGATGAGGGTATATAATGCTGGTCCTTATCAGATGTGACCTCTGATATAGCAGGAAAGTGAGCTCTGTTTCTAAAAGCAGCTCGTGCTCAGACAATAATTCATTCAAACAGACCACTTAGTCTTATTAGTCTATAACAAAAGCTTAATATTTCAAAACCATAAAGAAGTAAACAAACAGAGAAGCCTCCTTGGCACCATAACTCAGGCTGCGGCCACTTAAGGTTATTGTACACCAAATATTTAATATTTCAAACCATGAACTATGATAGAGAGACATGCTTTTGGTCCAGTGAGAGTGCAGTGAACCCTCCTCATCTTCCCTCCATTATTACCTCACAAAACTATTTTCATACCATAACATATAGTATACACTGTGTTTCCATGCAGTTCCATGTTTACAGGTTGTGTACTGGTTTCCCCTCCAGAGAGAACAGCTTTCTGTCTACTGGGAAACAGGTGGTGAGTTAGAAAACACAGAGAACGTAGAGAGAACTTTGGATCTAAAAGTAATAAGAGAATTGAGAAAATAAAAAGTACAAAATAACAAAAACAAAGAGTGGCAGGCACTAGAAAAATAAAAGAAAGTGTGAAAAGGATTTAAAAGGCATGATAAAACAAGTACTTTGCGAAAAACTACTATGCCAGTGAGCAGTGGAGCGCTTTTGCTCTATCCCATAATGCAACATGCTACCACAGCAAAAATTAGCATTCACAACAAAGATGAAAAAAGGCAGGCATGCTACTGTTTTCTCTGGCTTTCCCAAACCAGAATCTGCCCATTAATGCTGTAGCAGAGTCCAAATGAAATCACTTTTATGGTGTCACTAATGAGGAATGCAGCAGGCACTGTGCAACACATACTGCATACGACAACAGAATGCTGCAGTTCCAAAAGTGGTCCTTGACTCCTACGAGGAAGCTCTTCTCATGTCCTTCTTTGCTCTAACATCAGTTCTCTCTGCTGGATTCCAGGAATCCTGCCTGTTCACCAGACCATCCCTTCATCCACCCTTCTGGCTTCAGTAAACCCTAATCTGAAACCTTATTCAGCCTAGCTCTCTAGGAGATGTGGAGCTCAACAGGTATAGTGTGCCATTTACCATTTTGCTTCAACAGTTTTCCATTCTCCTGTCATAATTCAGAATGCAACTTTGTCACAAGCTGAAGAAGGCCGAGGAAAAATATTGGCATTATCTCAACATAATGCAGAAGCACTTAGGAGAGGGCCAGGGGAAATGAAAAAACATGGTCAAAACTGCTCATCTGTTTTAACATTTCTCAGAATATCAAAAGCAACAAACATCTCAAGCTTGTTTCTCAGAATGGAATCGTGTACCCTCTTCTGCTGCTAACAGCTTCAGAGAGGTCCGTAAACACCTGCACCACTCAAAGTGAGTTCAGGGTGTGCTTTACAGATAATTGGGCTTTGCACATGTTGTCTCTGTGAGCTTGTGAGTCTATTCTTTCAGTTTGCTTCAAATATGTTTCCCTCTTTTTTGCTTTGTCTGAGAAATGCAATCATCCACTGTTCAATAACAGTGACTATTCAATAATAAGACTTATCAATATTTAAGCCTCACAACAAGCAAAGGCAGATGCAACTAGCAGCATGGCGAAATGAGTCTGGAAAACACACCAAGTGAATATAAATCTAAATTTTCTGCCAGTTATTACTTGCCCGCCACTTGAACAACACACAATATTGAAGACTTACAAAGAAAAAAAGACTATATTGAAGTTATCAGAGGAAGAAATGTTGTTTATAATTTCCTGTTATGTTGCTTAAAGGTTATATCGTGATACAACACATTCCTTCTATGTGCTTGGGAGCAAATGTTTGCATTTCTGAAATAACAAACACTGTCACCTTGTCTGGCGCCACCTCATTCTGAAAATGTCATTCAGAGAATGTCATTCATTTCTGAACAAGTTATAAAATGGAATAATTCTGTTTTGAATTATTCTTCTTTCAAAGGTGTTTCTGTGTTTGTTTGACGCATAGCTCCTGTCTGGATGTGTGCCAGAGGCCTCAGAGGGGAGGGGATTATAATAGGGGGGAAAAAAACAAAAAACCGCTGTGTGATAATTAAAGGGATTAGAGCTGTGATGTCCAAACCCAGTTCCCGAAGGTTGGATGTCCTGCACATCTTAGATGTTCCCCTGGCACAGAACGCCTGATTCAAATGAGTGGATCACCATCATTGTCATCAAGGTCTGCAAAGGCCGTTCATTTGAATCAGGTGTGTTGTGGCAGGGAAACATCCAAGATTTGCAGGATATGTAGCCCTTGAGGATTGGGTTTGGACACCCCTGGATTAGCAGATTAGAAGTTTATACCATAGTAGTCTCCATCTCCACTGCAGAAATGAGATCCAATAACGTAGACAGAATACTGATTTAGAGATTCAAAACTGCAGTAGACAATTTACAGAATAAACACAATGACACTCACTGGCTATATCTATCTATCTATCTATCTATCTATCTATCTATCTATCTATCTATCTATCTATCTATCTATCTATCTATCTA
>JBAMYA010000004.1:12312902-12343215 GCA_037176975.1 Arrhamphus sclerolepis | reverse complement strand
TTTATTTTAGCATATTTTATTGTCTTGTTTCCATGACTGTTACTTTTACTTGTTTTATGTCTTTTATTGTGTTTTAAATTATTTAATTTATTTTACTATTTTAAACATCTTATGTCTTTTTGGACTGTTTTATTTATTACTTTGTACAGCACTTTGGTCAGCTGCTGTTGTTTTTAAAATGCTTAACAAATAAAGTTGGATTGGACTGGACCAACATGAACTGCATTTAAAGCAAACGCATCAACAAGGATGCTTTCTCAACAGTCCTTCACACTTCAACGACACAGCTCGTAGCAGGAAAGCTACATTTTGATACTGCTCATGAACTGCAGCTACATCTTTAATATGATTTCCAAGTTATTACAAAGCAAACAAACCAAATTGGCTTTCAAACTTGGAATATTGACCCATCTATTGAATTGGATTCTGACCCTCCTTACTGGGAGAACACAAATGGTGTGTGTGAAAGCGCACCTGTCTTCCTCCACAGCACTGAACACCACCTGCAAACTCTCAACAGCAGGTGCTTGATATCGTCTTCAGATGCACCTTAGACGCCATCATCACTTACTTTATCCCTCACTAGCACCTGGGCTGCTCTGTGGAGAACAGAGAGGATCTCCTACATGTCATCAAAACTGCAGAGGATCATTGGCTCACATCTCCCGTCTCCCGAAGACATTTAGAACCTACTTCAACATCTGTGAAGACTCAACACACCCCAGACATCACTTCATCACCCTCGTTACATCTGGCACACACTAAGGAGCTCAGTATGTAAGCACCAGCAGACCGAAGAGCAGCTTCTACCCAGAGGCGGTTATATCGATGAACACGCTGTACCTAACACCCAATCCCACTTTGGCCTCCAGTTTAATTGGCCAAGGTACGAAAGACACACTATCTAAAATATCTGTCTGCCTGCCTGCCTGTCTGTCTGTCTCTCCAAACACATGGCAACAGTACTCAGCGACTGAAATCATCATCAACAGGTTGCCAGTGTTAGAAGGGAACTTTTGTGGATTTATATAATACTTTGCATTTGTATTTTATGAATCTGTCTTCCCACCGTGGCACTGTCACTACCTACAGAGATGATTTTAATTTTAACACGTTACGGGGCCACTGGTCTTCCATCAAGCCGTGTTTAACAGTTTAGGTAAATACCATATGATCCAGTAGGATTAGAATCAGGATCATCTAGCTCAAATTTGGCAAGTTAAAGACGTAAAATAAATGAATAATTAAATAAAAGCTGCACACTCATTGTTGCAAATTATTTCTCATCCATTCACTTTGTTATTTCAAGATATTAGCTTAAGGCCCTTACTTAGAGTAAAGTAATGATTTGCACGCCCAGGACAGAAGTGCAGCGTTATCATTAATTCCGTGTTCATTTCCCAGAAGCATTTTCATGGTGACTATCTCTCTTTCAGTGTAAGTCAGTAAAATAAAATATGATTGGGGAAATCTGCCTAAAGCAAAAATGAATTAGGTTAATTATTTCTTAATGAGCTTTTGAAAGACAATACAATAGAAATGCAGAAGCAAGGCCGTGCTTTTCAATTTAATGCTCCAGCTAAAAAGTATGTTTGCCATGTCTGTTACTGATAGACAATGAGACAGACGGAAGCAAGGCAGGAGGGAAAGAAGCGGTTTTATAAGGCCCATGTATGCAATACAAAACATGATCTTTAAAAGCCAGCAGAAAATATATCAAATTAGTACTTCAAATAAAATTGACAATTTGCTAATTACGTCAATGAATTTGTACGGCACAATAATAATGCCATTTAATTATCCGATGCTATTTATTTATTCTTTTTTTCTTTTTTTTTTGGACCATTCTATACCAGATATCTGGCAGTGGAAAATATATATCACACCAAAGAACAATGAAATCTTTGACAACTAAAGTACATAAATTGGTGTTTGGTCAGGAAGAGAAAGTAGCCGGTTCTATTTACCAAAGATACATAGGAGGGACTCACCGAAACACTAAACTAACAAACAGAGAGACACTTGAGATGTGGAAACAGAAAGAAAAGAAAAAAAAGAAGGAACAACTGCAGAAGGAGACAGCGAGCAGAAGGAGAGCGAATGAGAAATGAAAGAGCAGACTGGATTTGGAGACGCAGACACACTCACTAGACTGTAGTATTGCTTTGATGATTTCATCTTTCTCTCTGATTAGCACACAATAACTTTCCCCTCCAGAGATGCTGAACCAAGTTTGAAATTATTTCTTTTCTTTTCTGAGTTTTGTGATAAAGTTAATCTCACTTTCTCATATGGTTGCAGGCAAATACAGCCACACACCTGTTAGCTAAACTATGAAAACTGTTGAATGCTCGTGTACATGAATTAATCACTTATTCTCTCGGCTGACAAATGGTGCTGGTGGGGGGGCTTACTACTTTTGAATGAGACATGTTATTGCAGGTCTTTTTTCGAAAATGGAAACAGTTTCAAGGTTTTAATGAAATGTCTCTGTTCGATTTTTGTCAAATTCCACCGATCCTGTAGAAAAGCAGGTCTTCACTGATCTGTTAATAGCAGCCGGAACTGGTGGTGGGCGGAGCTCCCCTGCTCTAAAGAACTTCAGGCATGTCCCTCTGGATGACCACACCCCTTTTGGGTGAAAGCAAATGCTGTGAGCTGGTAGCAAGTTGGAAAGGTGAGGTATGCCATGCTTAAAAGCTGCTATGTAACGTTTTCCTCATCAAACAATTTCATAAAAGAAAAAAAATCCAATATTGGCAACTTCATGAAATAAAGAAGGCCAGTAAAAGACAAAATATCTGGCTTCAGGCAATTGACAGAGAGGATGAAAACAGGATCCTGTGGGAGCTGGCCAGCCATTCTGTTCACCTAAAACGGGGTAGGTACATCGCACAAAGTCAAAGCATGATGGGACCTTGGGTGGTGATGAAGATGGGGAGGCTGGATATTTGTCTGATCTGGCTTTGTGGTGTCACGGTGCCTTGCAAATCTACACTTCTCACTGAACAAGACCGAGGATGCCCTGAAGTGTTGGGATTGTGTTACTGTATATCTGAGATTTTTCTTATTGACCATATGCCTCCTTTAAAAGATTCTTTTGACTTCATAAAATGAGGATTAACTGGTAGTTCTTTTTTGTGGAGGGCCTAGAAATGTATGACAGAAAAAAATAAAAGTTTTAATTAAGCATGTTGCAGTATCATGATGAGCTGATCTCTGAATCTGACATGTTTGTCAGGATTTGCATCACATGCTTCTTTGTCTCCATTTACTTATGTCAAACAATTCTAACTGCTTAAAACTTCTGACTCTTTAGATATGTTCAGGTTCAACGTTGTCTGTTGACATTGCAATCATGAGCAATACTCACAAGGAAGAATGACAGAGGCAGAAACAAAGTCTCAAGGTGAAAGAAATAGGAATTACAGAATGAGAAAGTTCTGGATGAAAGAAGCGGCGGAAGGGCAAAGAAGCACGCAGTTGTATCGCTCACAATCTGCTAAAACGGCAGCGTTACACTTCCCCGCGCAACAGATAATTAGATCTGTTATGAGTGCTTTTTATTAGTGAGTGTCGGTGCAGCTGTCCACATGTGGGTGCGTGCTAAGTGTTTGAAGCAAAGCCTTCACAAATACCTGAGATTTCACTGCTCACCCACATGCACTACATATACAAGCAAACACATTCACAGCACCGTTTCAGCCCACATTCTTCACCAGCCAAGACCAACATGTCTGTGTTTTTCCATAATAAGAGCGGCTCTTTCGACACAGGAGCTGTGTTTGTGCGAGACTCCTTTCATCCTCCCACCACAACATGTGTGTGTCTGTATCAGTGTGTGAGCACGTGTGGTGGTGTATTTGTATGTCTAAATGTCCAGAAGGCAGTGTTTGCTTATCCTAAACACAAGTCTTCCCCCACTTCTCGTACAGCGCTCTTACAATGCTCAGAGCTCTGTCTGTTTTCAAGAACGATTTCTGGAGGGTTTGTTCATATTCAGTAGGGCGGCAGCATGAAATGCATGAAATAGTGATTATTTCAGCCCTTGTCTTGGTTCTGCGAGTATATCTGTCTTTTGGGACCATCCAGCTTGCAGCCGCCCTGCCTCCAGAGAGCAGAGCAGCATGCAGGTGAAATTGAGACATCTCCAAGAGGACAACAATTCAGAAGCACTGTGTGGTGCACAATGTCCCTCATTTATCAGAGACAAGACTGTATCTTGGAGACTGATTCTGTCTTTACTGAAATTACTGTTTTTTAGATGCAACTAGTACAAAAATTGAACTTTGTTTAGCATGATAAGTCATGACATCCTCACTTCCATGACATAGCCATTACTCAAATTGCACCAATGTCTATCCTTGTATGTTATAGTACAAAATCTTCCCTTTCTAGCTTTACATCCTTTATATTTAACTGTTACAAATGAACTTCTCCCCGACAGAAGCACGGCTTTTTAATGTTTAAGTGACAAAGCTGTCTAGCCTGTTTTAACTCATCTGAGGGTATTTGAAATGGAATTTCTGCATTATTAACCAATTTGTCAGATTAATGTTGTGCAGATACCAGTTCTAAATCAAACCACAACATGAAACAGTACTCTTGATGTCTAAACTTGCACCCAAGTCAAACAAAGCAGTGAGCAAAGCTTTAGGGTGAAAAAGCTAATGAAAAGAAAATGAGAGAAAAAAAATACAGCGTTAAACTGTGGTGTGATGATTTAAAATCATTTGAATTTCCTCCACTTCCTATCCAACATCTCGACGCCCCCCCCCCAACACTTGCACACATTTATCCATGAATACATTCATACTCATCTGTGCTGTCTTGCTGGAACAAATGCGAGATGCAGCGGCGGCGGCGAGCGTGGTCTCACCTCAGACCGGCCGGCCGAGCCTTCACTGTGTTGATGAATGCAAATGGAGCGTGCCCACTGCTGTCTCTGTACTGCCAATGTAATCATTTCAGACACCCCCACTTTACACAGTCTGGCTAATATTGTTAATGAATGTGTGTGTGACACATTGAGTCTTGCTGATCGACATAAAACCGCAATAATAAACCAACAAGGTGAGGCAGACAGTGAAGCTGTGAAGGGTTTTTCTTCTCCAGCGCAAAAGGCTCCAAGTGGACGTGGAGAGACTTTGAAGACGAAAGCAAAAGAAGGAGAACTTTTACAATAAAGCGAGTGATTTTTAGGACAAAGATGGGCACATGGAGTTCATTCACAAATAAAGTTAAGACCATACGTGGTTTTCAATTTCTTATAGAATATGGGATCAGACTACAAACAGTCCAAAATTAAAAAAAAAAAAAAAAAAAAATCAAATAAAATATTGTATTGTTTTTCTTCATATTGTGTCTGCAAAAATCAATTAAAGAACAAAAATTGAAAGCTTTTTTTTAAATTTTTTGTAAACAACTAAATATTTTAATTAGATTTAAAATTGAAACCTGCTTCTTTTTGTGTACACCACTTTATATTTTCTCTTGAATGAGTTTTAATCGTGGATTTGCAAAGATAATTTAAGAACAAAAGGAGGATGCAGAACAAAAGTTGTTTGAGCTGCCAGAAACGTCAAATATGCACCTGAAGCTCCATGAGATATGAAACATGAGCAGTAACAGCGCCACCTCAACAGTCGATAAGCTAATATTTCTGGTTAAAATATTTGTAAACATGACTCCCAACTGCAGTGAACACACACACACACATTATAGCTGTGTGATGGAAACATTTTTATGTGAGACATTGTGGTGGAATATGAATATTAATAATGATACATGAGACTGCTTTTAAACATTTCTACTTGTCATAAAACTTGAACAAATGCTGGACAGCGTCACAGCTTCAAGTTCGTTTTCGATAGAGGCTAATGGTGGGGCGGCAACGCTATACGACGGGAAATATTTGCCTTTTTTAATCCACAGTTAAACATACATTTTGATTTTGCAGTACAAAATTTATGTTTTTTTTGTTTTGTTTTTTTAATTCATCCAAACATTAATAATTTATCTGCTGTTAAATAATACAGAATATCTAAACACTGAACTCTTCAGAGTGGTAGCAAGTAGCTAGCAAGATCAGGGTGTTTTTATTTTTTACCGACATGGGATATGACCAACGATGGATAAACAGTCATTTTGAGTCACTGGCAGAAAGCAGAAAGCTACTTTTGCTTCTTTACTTTCACAACAGGCTTTTGTAGATTCCGAGTGCATCAGCATAAACAAATGTGACATGTCTGGGTCATCAGAAGTGTTTTAACTCTCAAAACATTTGCCATTTGGATCTGTCTGCAGAAACATGCACACGCATGCACACAAACACACACAAGAATGGCGAGGAGCATGTTTTCACGCATATCTGACCGTCCCTCGGTTGCTTGACGTCAATGAAGCAAACTGCTCAACCTCACAGCTGGACACTGAGCCAGGGGGAATAGTTTCTGGTCAAAGTGGCTCTCGCAAACCTCCTTTCTCTCAAACGCACACACAAATACACACAGGACTGTAAAAGGGCAGCCATGGCAAAGAAATTTCTTTCTTAGTGGACACTAATCAAGAGGGAACAGGCCTTTACCTTCTTGGCACGGGTACAGAATCCATACCGACAACTCGTGACAAATTCATATGAAGTGCTGCAAAATGGCAGCAGCATGTTAGAAAGACACAGACCCTTGTGCTGGACTGCATTTTTGCTGTAAGAAAGTGAAAGACATTTAAAAATCTAAAGCATTTACAGGGAAGGGTAAACAGTTGTGCTGCATGTAAATAATCGTTTTACAGACTGACAAAGACTGTTAAGGAAGTTATAGCCTAATACTCGCTAAAGAATGGACGAAACGAGGACAGTGCAAAAAAAACACAGAGGCAATTAGCAGATGTGCTTTATGTCTTTCTCATCCCTCCGTGGGGTATTTGAATGAAATCGAGGTGGAATGTGAAAATTAAACTGGAGCAAGGAATTATATTATATTACATTTTAGAAGGCTTAGAGCCTTCAGGTGCTCACGTCCACTCCTTCAGCTTGTAAAACAAAACACAGTCATTTTTCTGGAGTCCTCTCTGGAACAGTCCAGGTTAACAAAGTTTCAACTTTGGTTTTGTGGAGGGGAAAAAAAGCCATGACAGAGAATCAAAAGCTTTGTTGTTGTACTTCATAAAAGCAAGTCCTATTATTAGGAATATATTCAAATAAACAAGCCAGTAAATGGTGTCCATTTCTACTTTCACCGGTTACATCGAGCCCAGAAGTGCAGGTCAGCAGATTTCTGAGCCATATTATACACTACAGCATGCAGCAGCTCTGTGCACTGACTCATCTTTTCTTCATCTGAGAAAGTGGAGCATCTATTTTACATTTTCTCATCACTGTGTATTCACTGATTTTCTGGTAAATCCTCACAAAGATCCTGGAGCCTGCTGTCTGCCTGCTCTGTTCCCCATGTTAGGCTCATGTTCTTTAAACTAAGCTCCTGTGTCTGTTGCTGATCTTCACTCAACTTCATGTCTACCTCCACTTGATCTTCTCTCAGACAGGGCTTTCTTTATAACTTTGCTGACTTGCTCACATGTCCCAGTTATCAACGTCAGCATCTCGGTTTACATTTGCAGTGTTCCATCCTTGCTCTAATTTACTTGTATTATAAAAGACTAAATACAAGAAACTTCAAGATAGGGTTTCTTCATCATTTGTGTTCTCAAGCTCAGAAAAAAAATGTGGATGAGAATGAGTATATTGTCGTCTGAAGTGCCGTCTTATTTAAAAACTCCAGCATAAAACATTCCAGTCGTCTTAAAGTATGTAATTCAGTGAGCTGATCAGATTAACCACCTATTGCGAAGGATAATTTTCCAACCTCTTGAGCTTTTCTATTTTGCTGTACTTGATGAATTTTGTTAGTTGCAGAAGAAGTGAGGTGCAGTCCTGTGATTGAACAAAGCTGTAAAAACATCATCGAAAAAGGAACTGTACTATATCTGTGTGGTATTTTGACCAAAGCATGACACAAGCATTTAATTAAAACCGCAGGAAGTGGCTTCATCCTTTTTGTTGTTGTCTTTTAAAGAAAAAGAGTATAGCATGTCTCCTTTAACTGTCACTTCACATCACAGCTTCTCCACGTATGCTGTATGTTGGTGCATGTACATGTGTCCTCCAGAAATTACAGTCACATAATACCTCAGAGCGTTCATGAGTTACAAGAGCGGGCTCACAGTGTGAGTCTTTAAGCTTTTGCAGAGTGAAAAAGACAACAAGCAAAAGAGGCAAATAGGTGATATTGGACAGACGGTGGGGACGGTGGGAGGGCTATGGAAGGGTTAAGGGAGGAGAAAGACTGAGCTGAAGAAGAAGGATTTGGATTTCAAGATATAAGCTGCCCAGGGAGAAAAAAAAAGGAGATTAAAAAAAAAGAACAAAAGTGCTCAATAGGTGTGATGAATTATGAGAGTGGTGTTGAAAAGAGGTGAAAAAATCTGCACAAAAGGAATCAAAAGAACAGAAGACTGGACTTGAGTCTACAGATATCTTGACTACACTGCAAAGCCATTTAAATTCTACTTTTCTCATCTAAAAAAAAACAACAAAAAACAAAAAAATCTCCAAACTGAAACATGCTCAAGACACATGAACAGTTTAAACAAGATAGACCGAACGTGCTAATGATTTTTCCAACACGTCTCTTCTTTGACAGAGCAGCTTCGAGAGTCGACGGAAGGGAAAACAATGTGTCTCGCTAGATTACGCCTAATACCCAACAGATAAAAAGATGCCAGAGCACACGCTCTTCTTTTCATATTTTCTCTCGTTTCCCTCTGAGCTTCGCATTGACCAGGCCCATTTTCCCAATTGTTATGGTTGTCTGTTACAATAAAGTGACGGGAGTTGCCGTTTCCCTGCAAGTAGGGCAAGAAATTGAGAAGGAAGAAAATTTAGGATATGGAGCGGAACAAAAAAAGTGAAAAAAAGTTTAAAAAAATGCAAGACAAGAGAGACAGTGAGCTGAGGAGATGGAATTTAGATAATTTATGTGAGAATGGAGATACATGAAGGTATGACCATCAAGGTTCGCAGAACGAAAGGACAGAAAATAAATCCACACTGCTTCTCCTCAATTGGACGTCCAGTTTTTTTGAGTCTCACACTAACAGCTTCAGGTTTTGCTCTTTTCAGCATTTATTTTAACTGACTTTATGCTACGTGGATTCCAGTACAAAGCTTCTCCCTCTCTGGCAGTCAAAGGTCATCCACAGTGCAACTCCTCTGCAGTAGCTCAGGAAAACTTATTAACCCTCTAGACAATAAATTTCATGTACCTCTGGCTCTTTGCGTGTTTACCTCTTTTTTTTTTACTGTCCATGTTTTAAACATCCAGTTGAATTAACACTCCTAAAAATGCTCATTTCACAACGTTCTGGCAGCTCTGTCAGCTAACAGCAACAAAACCAGAGAGGCCAGTAAAGTTGCCAAACACATAAATTAAGTTAGAGGGCTCTCTAAATCTTCTACATTTTCTGTTTACTATGATTAATCGGGCAAGCAAGAGGAGTAATTAACCAAAACGTTCAGTAGTTGCGAGCGATGGCCTTACATGTGTAGCCAAATACTTGTAGGTTAAAAGAGGAAGACCCAGAGGAGCTTTACGGGTTCATCGTCTTCCAAAGAGATCTGTCTGCAAGGAGACAAGACAATTCCATTATCCAGCAATGTAGCGTGGGTCCCCTGAGTGTGCATGTATGTGTGCAGGGGTTACACGCCAAAACACGCTGCCCGGGGAACAGAAACAGACATCAGCTGGTGTGTGTGTGTGTGTGTGTGGCCTGAGGGTAAGAAATGTACATCGGTCTCACAAAAGACGTTCTTACTGATTAGAGTGTGTCGAGTTGTTCTCTGACCACACTAGATTTAATAAAGCATATGAACTATCCAGATACACTAAAATTATTGTTATTATGTATTAACGTTTTCACAAAAAAAATATCTCATTAGGTTAACATATGGCTGAGGGCCGCATGTACGAGCTTTAATTAGAACCAGAGAGGAAACGTGTGTCACTGCAGTGAGCTTCAGCGTCGGTTTTCTCACTCTGAGGAAGACGGTTCTGGAACAGGAACAAAGAACCACTGACGATGACGATTTTACTGTGTTTTTGACATTGTAAAATAGTTTTTCTTTTAATCCAGTTGTACCAACATGTGCTCCACATCCCATCACACAGCACAGACAATTTAGACTTTCGGTATCATTTAAAGCAATTATATTTCATAAAAAAGTAATAAATAAAAAAATGACTCTGCTTGAAGTGTAGAGCAGCTCCAGTTGAAGCACCAAACATGCAACTCCCTTTCTTGTGCCAAGATTTACTGCTAGATCCATGTCTTCAAAGGATCTTTTTCCTCTTCATTTTAGATTTAGTGAGGATATCTGATTATTCTATAACGAGTCTGTCAAAAATATGGGCTTAAAAAAGACAATAAAACAAACAAACAAGTCTTCTCTTGTGTCAGCTGGTGCTCAGAGTGGCTGAGATGCTACGACTGCGATCAGTGGCTTTTATGGCAGTTTCAAAGCTCCATGCCTAATCACTTTCATAATTAAGAATGACGACCATCACCACTGAGGACGCTGCACTTTTAACCTCACGCACTGTCAATGGTTTCCTTTTTTCATGTTTTTAAATGACCTAGTAAAGCAGCTGGGTCTCACGTGATTTTTTAAGATCACAATCACAAAGTGCCTGCCAAACTCTGATCGACTTTTGGCCCCAGCACAAACACTGAGAACAATCACCGCTCAACGCTGGCAGCTGCAGGTGGTTTTAGCTGCGAGGACAGTCAACAGCAGCGGCCCCTGGCCCTGGTGGGAGCACCTTCCTGGCCCGGTTGAATTTTGGAACAGATCAATTCAGCGTTTTTCTGTGTGAAAACTAGTCTGATGTTGGGCTAGATATTAAGCAAATGAATAAACTGTTCGACAAGATAAAAGAATGATTCTATACCGACTTCAAATAATGGGAAATAAAAATATCAAATATTCCAACTTTTGTATAATCTTCTTAACTAACCGAGTCTGAATGTCTTTCAACTGCATGCACATGATACATATCAACACAATCAGTTAAGTCAAGTCAAGTTAGGTTTCTGATAAACAAATGCTGAAAGTACCAGCAAGAAGGAGATCATTTATGGTAGTATTTAGGCATCCATTAATTACTGCCTTATTCCATGCAGAGTTAAGGATTCGCTACTCAACCAAAGCAGCTGGGCTTGTGTGCAGTCCTCCAAAAAGCTAAGAAAAAAAACAAAACAAACAAAAACCACCTAGCCCTCAGAGATTATGCCATCAATATGGTCAAATCTTGACTGTTTGCAGGTAAGCATTGGGGTTGACAGCAACTGACAAAGCCAATACCTCAGATATTTCGTAGACTGCCCCCAGATGGCAGAAAGAAGGGGACAAACAGGCATTTCCTAAACATCAATGCAGAGTGGCTGCAGAAGCATGCTCAGGCCACCACACTGAAAGCAGTTTTACTAGAAAAAAGAAATAGTTACTGTTGCTGCATCCAGTCTTTGTCATGAACAAAGTTTCATCTTGCGTGGTATTCAGGTGACCATGCATGTACTTTTACAGTGACAAGACATCCTTGCCTTGTTCCAGTACCAAAAAGATCTCAACCATCCACCTGTAGCTCTAACTTCCCACATCATGGAAGTTCTGGAGACTTTTATTTTCCCACCTGAATAAGCAAACAAGCACCTTCCACTGCAGTTTGTTTATCGTCATGGGGGTGGGGTTAAAGACGCCATCGTACACCTGCTTCGACAAACCCACAGTCATCTGAACATGGTTCATGTTCTTCCATTTCTCCAGTGCATTTAACACCATCCAACCTGCTTTACTACTACTGGCAAAGGAAGATACTTCATAAAATGAAAATATCATAGACGACCCTGAACATCCTCCACACAGTCAGAAGCTTCTTCAGATCTGCTGCAACACAGACGCTACAGGAGACCCTTCGTGCCCACAGCTGGAACCATCGACAACGAATCTCTGAAGAGACTTAAATAACAACTACAACTACTGGATAAAGTATTTTGATTTGAAGCAAACAGAATTTGAACATGCGATGCTTGAAAAAAACAAAACAAACAAACAAATGCTTTCTCTCATAGAATGATTATTTTCTTCTCTTAAATTCATAGTGGCATGTGGGTCTTGTACAGCACACTGGGGATGTATGACCCCATGCATGAACATCTGGGTAGCTGCAGTCCATGCTGCTGATAGAAACTGGCAAACAATGAATAAAAGAGAAGATGAAGCCAGAAAAAAGGCAGGAAACCAAACAGCTCTGCTGTTTTATGACTTTCTTGAAATTCTAATTGAATAATAAACCACGACGCTACAAATTTGTCTTCAAAAGGATCACACGTCACTGTTTACATCTCTGCTTCTGGATACCTGTTCTTTATCAAAGAAAATGTTTAAACATGGTATTGAGAACTGATTAGCTTTAGTGCACCGGGTGTGTGTTTCTGTCTAAGTGTGTGCTGTCAAATGACTTATATGGATTTCAAAACATCTTCAGGTAATAACACAATACCAAATGTGTCATAAAGCACAAACTTGCTAACCGTTGTAGGAGCATGCATACTACTACACAATTTGATATTATTTATATACGTTCCATACTTATATGCTGTGGAAAAATAATACAAAGAAGAACCAAAATACTGTCGACATCACAGACGCAGAACAATTTCACACTCACACAACTGCTGTGTCTTTGTGCTGACATTACGTCGACACACCCCATAAATTAAGCACACTTTTACACATTTTGGGGTCAATGTATCATCTCCTGTTTTGGTAATGTGAATCATTGTAGACACAGCGCTAACAGATGTAAGGATACGTCAGGAAGCTGCAGAAACACAGCACACAAATAAAAATGGAAGGAAAGGAAGAAAAAAGAGAGATCACCAGATAATTTTGGGGGAAAACGCTTGAAGAAAAAAAGGAAAAAAAATAGACAGATGGCTCTGTGCTTTTCTCCTGATCGCACTTTAATGTGTGTAAAAGCTAACAAGCCCCCAGTGGAAGTAATAAACACTGCATAAAATCAAACTATCATCATGATGGTAATCGCAGCACGTGTAGCTTGTCATGTCTTTTTTTTATTTTATTTTTTTTCAGCTGTGCAGGTGACGACTGTAATAATGAAAGATGCACACACACACACACACACACACGTACATATAAAACTCTGCATATAAATAAAAGGACAGACATGAGTCTCTTTAGTTTAAAATGCAGAATTACAGTCACTCCAGCGTGTCTTGAACATGTCGTAAAATCACCAACTGTTAACGAGGCAATTACACTCAATGCTGCCTAGACCGCAAAGGTTTTGTTCTCACAAACTAGTAATTGACCCCCGATGAATGGCTACACAATGAAAGTCTGTTTCTCTCAGACATGCGTCGTTTGGGACCACCGAAGTGTCATTACGATGCAGAAACACCACCACTGGTGAAGGGAAACACACTGTGCACATCTCTATTTCTGTCTTCGACACACACCAGCACACACACACACACACACACACACACTCTGCCTGTTTATGCATTGCATCATTCACCCTGCTGACACAATCTAGCATAACATAAAACTCTCATTAATTCAGTATTGTTTCAGCATTCAGTAATTCATCATTGCCAATATGATTAACCAAACTGTCACATTCCTATATAGTCTCATTCATCAAACATTTGCATGGAAATGTTACGTTTAACAACAGCACTGCAATAAAATCATGATTGGGTGTGCTTGGTTTTCTTTCCTTCCTGTCCTTTAAACATATGTCAGATTATATTTTTATGAGGAAAAAATATTTAAAAAAAAAAAAGAAACTTTCTTTAGTAACTTCACTGGCATTGTGTAAACGACCTTTTTTTTTCTTGAATATTTTATGGGAATTGCTGAAAAGTGGATGAAATCACAACAGTATAGTTAATGTGGACCACTTATTTACATTAATTCTGTCTTTGAGTTGTTTTACTTGAATTTTACAACTTTTTAATCATTTTTTTTCTTTTTTTTTTTTTTTTTTTTTTTTTTTTTAGAAAACTGGACTCTGAAAGGCATTACTTACTGTATTTGTGCGATTAACCCATCTACTGTTGTAATAAATTCACATGTCTTTACCTTCATTTGACTTTCCCAGATGTAGAAGTAGGGTGGTAGTAACAGTGTCACCCAGAAGTCGACTGCTATGATTCGCACACATTTTCAATCTCGCATGAGGAGATGAATCAAAGTTTTCGTTTTTTGGGATTTTCATAATTTGTCACTTTTGGCACCTTCCTCGTGGAGGCTGCCATGATTGATGCTGAACAGATACCTAATGTCACCTGCTAGCCAGGCTGCAGCTGCAGTGTGGTCAGTTCCTGAGGAAATTTGAAATATTGTCTACTCCTTATACTTTGACGGGACTAAAACTGATGGTGCGGCAGAGTTAATCTGTCTTCTGTGATAGAACTCGGGACAGCAGAAAACATCAGTTTATTTTTAACTGATAAATACTTCAAATCTGTTGTTTAAGCCTTTCATGTGTATTGGCAGCGCTCTGAAAGTTGTTTTTCTAGTATATTTATTTATTTACTTTAACATATCAATGAGCTTGATGATTTCTATTTTTATGTGCTCTGACTTTCACTGACCTAATGGAAACACAAAACAGCATTACATAATATCCCAAAACAGGAGACACATCAATAATTTGCTCAAAAATATGAATATTAAATTATACATGATAAGAACTACCAGGGAGCCTTCAGCCATAATGTATAACAGAAGAGGCTTAAGTTCTCAGAGCTTCACACCAAGAGAGAGGAGGTAATTTTGGTACAGATTAAAGGAGACATGAGATATAAATACAAATACGGATGTATATATTTTAGTTTTGTAAGAGTATCCAATATTATCTGACTATATCCAATTAAATAAGACTTTTTATCTTATTTGATTCAGCTGTAAAGGCCTCAAACACACGGTTTTCTGGTAAAGCCAAAGCTGCCCACTCAAATCTTACGACATTTATAGTTTCATGTGGTGTTTTTAATCCAGTCATCCTCAGAGGTCCATCCTTTCTCAACACCGTTATTATGCACAGAGTCAGTGTATAAAAGTGGCCCCATCAGAATAATTGATCTCACAGGAGGCCCCTGCCAGCTCACAGGCCACCGTGACATGCTGTTAGCTTGGCACTCATAAAGCTTTTGTATGATTATCAAAATGTCCAGCCATAACTGCAAAAAGATCAAATGTCATTTTAACAACTGATCATTAAAACTTGCCATCTGGCAGTTGGTTCTGCTGTTAGATAGCTATTATAAGAAATTCAGATTTAATATTGGCATTTAGAATTCAAATGGAAAAACGCTTCAAATGTTAGAAGTCACTATTAAAACTGTCATTTAGCGGATTGGCTTGAACGAGCAATCAGAAATAAGAAAGTAAAATGTCACTTATAAGGTTGTTTTGGTTAATGTTTGTTCTGTTTGTAGGAGGCCATTTAACAAAAATGGATGAAACACTTTCCCCTTTGGAAGCAATAAAGATGCACCATGTATTATTTAAAAATAAATAAATAATAATGAATGAATAAATGAAAGGATGGATGGATGGATGGATGGATGAATGAATGAATGAATGAATGAATGAATGAATGAACAAAACAGCAGCGGAATAGACTTCTTACCGCCGATGTGGAGGAGAATGGTGTCACGCCTCTCTCCATGGGGGTTCTGGAAGCAGCTGTAGAGTCCATTATGGGTCAAGTCCACCTTGTTCAGGATCAGTTTGGGACCTTGGAGCTGGTGCTTGGCCTTCACATCTGTCCCATTCACTTTCCATGTCACTGATGCGTTGTTTTCCAGGGAGCCACACTGCATGGTAACATCACTGTCTTTTCGCTCATACTGGTTCCTTGCAACTGTAAGTACACAAACACAGTTGATGAGTGATAGAAATGGTGGATGAGAGTAAAATAAATATGTTTTCATTTGCCATTACGTTGGTTACAGCTGTTCAGCTTCTCATTGATACAAATACAAATACACAAATACAGCCTCATCACCATATCATATAGAGTCCTGAAAGCCTGTGCTGACCAGCTATGTAGGATTCTGCAGCACCTCTTCAACCTCAGTCTGGACCAGGAGAAAGTTGTGGAAGCTTTGGAAGACTTTCTGCCTTGTTCCAGTCCCAAAAAGATCTCATTCATCTCCTAATGATTACAGACCTTTGGCCCTAACATCCCACATGATGAAAGTCCTGGAAAGACTTTTATTGGTCCACCCGTGTAAGCAAACAAGAACCTTCCAGAACCCAATGCACTTTGCTTATCATTCTGTGGGTGGAATTAAAGACGTTATCATACACCTGCTTCAAAGAACCCACAGTCATCTGGACAAAGTAGGTGGCACCGTGAGGATCATGTTCTTTTGCATGTAACACCGTCCAACCTGCTTTAGAAACTCCAGGTGGAGGCCTCTACAATCACCTGGAGAAGTATAAATACCTCAGAGTTCACCTGGACAACACACTGGACTGGAGATGCCACACTGATGCTGTTAGAAGAAGAGACATAGCAGACCTTTCTTCTTAATGAAGCTTAGTTCCTTCAGTATTTGCAGCCAGATGTTGCACATCTTGTGTCATTCTGTTGTGGAGACTTCAGTCCTTTCTGCAGTCATTTGTTGGGGGATCAGCATCAGAGCCAGAGACTTAAACTGAAAAAATTGATAACGAAGGCTGGGTCTTTTCTGGGGACAGTTCCTGAGCTCATTCATCAAATGAAAAGCATCATGGACAACCCTGAGCATCTTCTACACAACACAGCGAGTGTCTTTAGCCAGAGGCTGAATGAATGAATAAATGAATGAATGAATAAATGAATGATATAGTTGAACTGCAGTTCAATCTGAGAATTAGCAATAAAAAGGAAGGTGATGATGTTCTGGAACATAGGTTGCAGAAGACCATCTCTAAATGTGCAACATACTGAAAAGCTCCATCACCAAAAGAACAAACTTGGTGCCACTCCTGCTGCTAAGAACAAAAACATAGGGCTTTAATTTAAACAGGCCAACCAAAATTGGACAATTGATTGCTTAGGGGAAAAAAAGAGAAAAAATATCTGATAGGACCAGAAATTTGGGAACAACAAGAAGTAAGCATGAGTCGATCCTATCCATCCATCCATCATCATCTATACCCGCTATTTCCTGTGCAGGGTCACAGGGGTCTCCTGGAGCTCATCCCAGCCCACTTTGGGCGAAAGGCAGGGGTCTACCCTGGACAGGTCAGCCAGTCCATTGCAGGGCCACTGAGTTGATCCTATGTTACATCAAATGTTCAATTGTTTTGACCTGTGCGCCCATCTTCTGATGGTTCCTTCCACCTTAATATTAACACAACAGTGATGTCAATGAGGACCACGATCTCTGAGTTACAGTTTAAAGCATCTATTTGAATCCATTCCACAAGGGATTATTGCAATTCTCAAGATACAAGAGGTCTAACTGGGTACTAGCAAGATGCATCCAATAAAGTGGCCCCTGAATATATTTATGTGGTTTAATTATTTCTGGCTCCTGGCAATCAGGCACAGAGTTTCAAATTGAAGACAAGAATACAAGAATAAAAGGCAGAGGGAATTTAATTGGTTTCATTAAGTTTTGGATTCATTGTCCAGTTCTGCACATTACTTAGGCGCTGACATGTGCTAGCCACGACTGCGAATATTTGCATCGTCCATACATTAGTGCAGATCTACTGTTGTGCCACCACAGTGACAAAAGAATTCATATTCTACATCACACACAACAGCCTAGCGTAGATGAAAGTGTGACTAATTCTTTGGTCTTTGTTGCATTTATGCTCGTATCAACTGTATCACTGCTGCCAAAACTGCCGTGTCAGAATAGCTGTAGGGTTGTGACCTCTGGGGTTAAGGGATTTATGTGAGCCTGATGGGACTTGGAGCCAGGACACCAGGGTCAGTAGCCCTGTTCTGTTGATAAGTCTCAGGGGACCTGTCGTCACCATAAGGAGGGAAAACCTCAGATTATCACTCAAACACCAAGGATCAACGCCACAACAAGAAACAACAGTAAAATATTGATCCTCGCTCAGGAAAAAAAAAAAAAGTCTGCATGTATGAGCAAAGGGGAAAAAAGTGCCCCCCTGGTCTGGGATCAAATGGGGCTGCAATCCTCTTGACTTGTTTCTCTTTGTGTGCCTCCCTCCCTTTGTTTCTCACCACAATGGCTCTCATTCTGGCTTCCCTCTGTCCATCTACTTAGTCATGCCTCTTAATGCAGCTGATACAGATATCAACCCGGTTTGTCATGTATATTTTATGTCCCATAACAGACTCATCTATATTTAATGGGACAAGATCCTTGTCCCTATTCACATTAAGCCGACACTGTTTGTTCTCTCTGTCTTCGACTCTGTAGTTCATTCCCACTCAAACACACTCTCTGTGCTTATTTTCTGTCGTTCCTGTCATCTCTCCATTTTTTCTGACTTTATTCTGTCTATCCCAGTTACCTCTGTGTTTACATTAGCTGCATCCTGAAATAATGCAAGAGTAAGTGCACATTACTGCCAAGAAATGCCAATTTCCTTTGATCTCTCTGTCTGTCGTGGGTCTGTGTGAGTTATTTGTAAGCCTCTGCTATTTGTATCTCAGCAAAAGCTACATGGTTTGACTGTGGTGGTAGTGTTGATGAGGGTGCTGGTGCTTCTTGGTTGATGTGAAAAGTGAGCAAAGAGAAGACAAACATGAAAATAGCATTATTAAATGATTTAGTTCATCAAAGCCAGAGAAAATGCTCGTCAACGCATTGACCATTTAAGAAAAGCTGATGTCCATAATATCCTCGACCACTTTGGATTCAGGGTTTTTTTGGTGAATACCTTTGTCAGTCTCTGCAAAGCTTTGATTCTTTATCTCTTCACTTTGGCCCAACTTCACTACCACACCCCTCCCCTCTCATCTTCACAGGTTGCATCACTCTTTCTTTACCTCTGTCCTTTCCAATATCCATTCAGCTCTCTGCAGCCTTTCATTTTAGTCCTCTCCTTTTAACTTCTTCTTGTCTTTCTCCTGTCGTATCAACATTCACACCCTCCTCCTCCTCTCACTCTCTCTGTCAGCCTCCATCTCATCTCTTAGTCTCCGCCTCGTTTCCTTACTTTCCTCCCAGCCGTCGGCCTCCGACCATGTCCTCCTTTGAACTTGAAGTTTTATTTCTCTCACTTTTCATTTGTTAACAGTTATACACTATGGGCTACGTACATTTTTTAGATACCAGACAAAAATCCTTTTTAAGTATAAACCATTTCTTGCATGGCTTAAATCTTTGAAAAATGTGTCTTGTTTCTGATTGGGTCCAGTTGCCTGGGCACTAGTTTGCCTCTGTTATTGTGTCTTTGGCTTTGAGTTACAAAATACATTAAGAGGTATAAAGTTTGAAGTTTTGGAATCTCAAAAGCATCGGACAAAGAAGAGAAATGTAAGTGCTTAATGCTGTTTGTCTTCAAAAAAAGAAAAAAGAAACATATATAGCTTGTGTTTATTCTAGTAAAGAAAACTGCTTCAGAGAGTATTTGGTTTGTATTTATTCTTTCTTTTTTGGACAACATTGTATCTCTGAGGCACAAAGAAGGGATGAGGTCAACACTTGCCAGCTTTATCCTTCAACCTCCAAGCCCCAGTCTGACCACCCTCTGCTATGTTTGAGGAATTTTAATGAACTACAAACTTACGTAGGACTCTATCTGTGATGCCTACACATGTAGGAGTTCTGTCTGCTCCAGCAATCAGTACCTTTGACTACTGAGCTGTTTTTTTGTCTTTCATGATGCTATCACTTTTATTTATTTATTTATTCATTCATTCATATTAAAAGGGCATCCTGAGGCAGAGCCATGGAACATTTGAATAAATCATAACATTTCATTTACCACAGGGATTTGATCTAGAGATTGGTTGATATATTTGAAAGACACCAATTGTTGATCTTAAATTGTCTTTTATCATGTGCAAATTACTGAAAGGGAAAAGGGTTGGTGATGGGTGTTCTTGTCAGACATAAAGACAGATTTCTTGCTACACATTTCTCAGCTCGCCTCCCCTCCATTGGCTTCACTCCCTCTCACCTTGACGCTATCCATTCCATCTGAATTGTGTTGAACCTTCAGCATTCCTCAGTGGTACATGACCGATCATCAGTAGTCTGCACACACGCCACTCATGCATAATACACGTTGTAGCAACACTAGAAACACAAGCGGATACTTATGATTGCACTCATGTACTCACTCACACTTAAGCACGTTGGCCTGCAAAATGTCCTTGTTGCTCATGACCATGCAGACAAGCAGCCTTAATAACCATAAGGGCATGCAACTCAAGTGCTATTGATCCCTTGGTAATGGACAAGTGACTGTAAGCAGCAGCAGCAGAGCACTGCTGGACCCCAATGAAATGAGAATGAACATCAAAATCCCCTGTTTCAGTCAAAATTGTCCTGATTTATGCTGATGCCAGCTGACACAGCCAAAACAGATAAACAGTTCATAAATGTCCCAAAGGCAAAGCAGATGAGATAACTTAAGTTGTCTTCAAATGTAGATAAGTTTTGCTGCTTTAGAGGAGTCAAATGAGATGTACTGATAAAAAGAAAAAAAAAATAAACACAGAGGACAATTAATGACAAAGAGACCAGAGGACGCTTGACTTCTGCAGCAGAAAGTCGCATTCAATCTGATTTAGAGTAATCTATAAATGTCCCATCTCAACTACAAAGGCATGCTATCTACAAGTAAATGGTGTTTGTTTCAATCAGGCTTAGGAGTCTTTAAAGTTACATTTAAAGTTTACAGTTTTGGCTGTCTGTTAGAATTAGATGATATACTTTACATGGTTAATAATAAGGGATGATTATGGCTGTGTTTGTTTGTTTTTTCTTTTGTTTTTTTTTGCATTGGTTTATTTTTTGACCCTTACAGGAAAGTGGAACTTCTATTCAGTATAAGAATTTGTAGGCCACCACAGGTGTTGCAGTTCTTCTGCTGCTCTGATCTCTTCCCAGAGAAGTGCATTATCATAAAGCTTTAACATAATAACTTTGCTTTGAGGTCACTGGTGCTATGCCTTCAGAACAGCAAAGCATCGCTGCACAGAGTAATGAACACGATATACAGAACAATATGGGCAATTAAGCGCCGTAGATCCATGACCTACTAAAGTCAGTATCATAAGGAATAAGCCATCACCTGCAACACACATACTTCTGCCCAACATGCACAGTCACTGAAGTACACACTTCGATACGAATATGCTTGTTCATTTACAAATGCACTATAAAAATGTGCATGAAAGTGTCAACGCATGAAAACTGTATATGCACAAAAATGAACAGTATATGCTTGGGATATAAGCTCTCGCTCTCAATTTTCAATTTCATCAAACTTTATTGGCATGACTGTAGATCAACAATATTACCAAAGCCTTAACATATTTACAAATCAGGTATAATATTAAACTAAGTCATGAAAGTATGGAAATAAACAACAACAATAATAAATATAATAGAAAAAAGAGAGAGAAGAGAAAAGAAAAAAATAGAAAATATATATTTACATATATACATTGGATGAGGTACTTCAGATCTCTCTCTCTCTCTCTCTCTCTCACACACACACCCACACACACAGACACACACACACACCACTTAAAACCTGTGCTGGTAAAAAGGAAGTAATACTGGTAGGTCAGAATGTGATGATACGTCAGTGAGAATTCAAATAAGCGCAGATCTAATTAGGACTATTTGGAAGAGTCGAAAAAAAAGAAGAAAAGATATAATAAAGAAAACTGATGATTATCTCAAATAATGTACATATTCAGGCCAGCAGATGGGATGAAAAGATATTAAAAGGCATGACGACCAAGTGAATCAGTGTTCTTCAATGAACACTTAATAAATTCATGTCTTGGTTCCTTCTATATCGATTTAGTGCTTCCCATTGCAGGGAAACGAGTTGAAATTGGGATTAAGCTTGTGTAAGAGGGGATATTTGTGAGTAACAGAGACCCTGTGTTTGTTTAGATGATTAAACACCTCTGCTTGTTCAAACATCAAGTACCACTGGATATAACATCGTTTTACAGCAGCCTCCCAGTGTGGAACCAATGAAGTGAGGATAAAGTCAGCTTCAGGTTTATAGAACTGAGGAACTGTTTCAAACAGCTAATTTAATACTGCAACTGTGCTTTTTACAGTGTTACAGACTAAACTCATTGGAAACTGGTGCTTTAAACCGCATGCAACACTTCACTGAATAAATGGAATGAATATTGAAATCCAGTGCCATAACTTCACATTGTTTTTGTCATATTTCTTTGGATATTTTTTTGCTTTTGAATTTATGGCAGGAAATAATATACTCTTTATGAAGAGCTCAATTTCACCAAGCTGGCAGTGCAGCAGAATTTAGAAAAAAAAAAAAGAGCAAATGAAGGAGAGACAGAGAGAGAGAGAGAGAGAGAGAGAGAGACATTCCACCACAAAGAAGATGAGTGCATACGCATGCACACTCGCTGACTCACACAAGTAAACATGCTGACATTCACGAAGACTCATGCGGAGATGCATCTAGCAATCGTACAAGCCATTAAACAAACACCCTGAACCTCTCGAGTTGATTAGATTACTGATGAAGTTTGATTATGGAGAACCAGCTGCGGGAGCCTCCGTGTGCATGTTTGCATTAAAATCGACAGAATATCTGCCCCTCGCATGGATGAGAACGAGGCTCCATCACCCTTCATCCGTGACTCCACTTCTGCATGCACGTGTGTGCTTTTAGTGTATATCTGTGTAAGTAACTACCTTTAAGTTATGATCCAACTGTGCGGAAGCAGCATGAAATGAAATTGAAGTTCAGTGCCTGTGTTCTGATTTACCATCTCACGGTGCTAAATTTCCCTCGCTCGTGTGTCCGTGACACTACGGACTTCTGTATGAGAGGGTGACAAATGTGTAGCTCTCCATGTGCATCCGGCCCTGCTTGCGGATTCATTGGCATGAGCATTTTGGTCCATGTGAGACGGTGTTGTCCTCCAGCTGGGTTGTAACTCACTAGGACGTTTATCTGTGGATCACATTTGTTTGGCTAACGGGAACTGTGTCTTTTCATAGCTCAACAGGGAAATAGTGAATTGGCTGTCACACAGTAACTGAGCCAGTTTAGGTTAAAGAAGATTATTTATTTATTTCTGTTAAAGTTGGTGGCTGTACATAGCGATGTTGCCGGGCCATCTGCGCCCATGCAGGGAAATAAAATGCACCCTGCCAAACAGAGATTTGTGGAACTGTGGTGGTGGAGGAACTGTACTGATCATCTGATCATATCTTGACAGACCTCTTTCTTCTATATTTTCACTATAATTGAAAATTAGAGTTATTCAAAAGGATTCTGTGCTAGAGAGTGAGAGAGAGAGGGAGGGAGAGAGAGTACATGATCGAGGGACTATATCGAGACTATGTTCTTGAATATGCAGTACACAAAGCAAGTTCACAAACTTTTCATCACTAATGAATGCACAAATTCATCACATACAATTTCTATTTGAAAATTCCTTTTACAACATTGTATTCATTTACCCCTTAAATTATCTCCTACGTAGCCAATTAAGTACAATATGAAAACCACTAACCAGTACCCAAATATCTGCTGAATAATGTCCCAGTGCCAGAAACCACATGATGGCCCCTGGTCCATCTGTTCTTTATGTTTTGGCTGTATGAATGGGATTTACACATTATATAATGTGGTTAAAAAGCTATAAATAATAAATGTAATTCTTTAAAGTGGCACAAAGGAACCTTTCCCATCTTTAGCTTACAGGCTTGGAGGTTAAGTCGCTTTTAGGACACTGTCCAAGACTTACTCTTGCTGGAATCTCGTACTCTCATTTTTTCTTCCATCATTCCTTTCTTGGATCTACGTTCCTCTGCCATGACGTCCCCTGTACCTCTGCAGGCTAATTTAATCATTACTGACGTGTGTGATCACGGGAGGAGAGTCCAGACTGTCAAGATTCACAGTTCATTTAACTGGTTTTGCTGCTAGTCGGGATGGAAGACTGTGAGACGCAGACGGTGCTTCCTAAAAGTAAGCATATATTATTTCAAATGATAATGACATAAAAAATAACCTCATTTGTCCCACTTTAAACATGCTATCCAGGTTTCTCACAGACAAAGCTCTTGAATGCGATGATTTTCATGTTGTCTTCTTTCACGTCAGCTACGTGACGCAGACATCTGAGCTCCTGTTGTCTTTACTGACCTCATATAACTAACAACATGAATTCAACATGCTGTAGTTTAAGTGAGCAAGAAATATGTCACATGCTGCATTATTATCCTGTTATCATTATGATGTTCTTGAATTTACAGACTAATTAACTGAGCAACTTCCATGCTTTCACTTTTTGATTCATATCAACCACAGACACACAAAAACTTGCTGCGGCAGCGTCGTAACAGAAGGAATGGTGGCGTGAATACACACAAACAACTGTGATGCAGCTGATCTGAAGCAAGCCAGATAAAGAGTAAATAACTGAATTTAATATCAACAAGTGTACGCAGAAGAAACAAACTGAGTATCGTTATTCATTCTTGTCTCTGATCCCGTATCTCTCCTCTGTTGTCTTTTCATTGGACCCTTGTGAGCTCGTGCACTCTGCTGTCAAAAATCACTTCCACAATTATTTCACATTATTACCTAGCCTCAAGCCATACACAACAATTAGCCACAACAATGAAACCGCTGTCAGGGGAGGTGAATAAGTGAATAATCATCTCTTTACAAAATAATATTTCAGCAAGCAATGCTTTGTGCAGGAATTCCTCTGGATGCTAAATGAGATAAACCACCAAACTAAACAGCTGCTCCTCCACCCCAACACCCCAGCTTAGGAGCTGGCTTGATCCCAGTTTGATAAAGCAGCTGTGGGATGCAATGGGACAAGTCAGTCTGCACCTTGCCACCTCTGGCACCCAAAGGACCCACTGGCAGACACCGCCACCTTCGAAGACACTGAGTGCATGCTGTTCGTTGAGATCGCTCTTAGTTGTACACTCATAAGCATGTGGGTTATTAAGGAGAACATCGCAATGTTTCTTAGGGTTACTTCTGATCACAAACAGTCTCGTGTCTGAGAAATACAATGTAATGAGCGTAGGCCAGACGAAAGGTTAATACATTTGGAAAGTGGAAGTGGTACTGCAGCGTGCTGGCTTTCCTTTAAGCTTCTGTAACTGCCAGCAGCTGAGTGGTTTATTGGCTGCTCATACAAGCAACAAAATAAATTGCTTTAAACATCTCTGCAAACAATTGACAGGTGAGTCCTGGTTGGCCACCAGATGCACAGCTGCCTTTAGAATCTGAATGGTAGACATGTTTACATGTTGCAGAAATAGGAACTTATACCAAAATGTCAAGATTTGTCCCTCTCAGGCTCCATTACATCACTGGCTTTCTGAGATAGTTGAACAGAATGCATATCGTAACTGTGTTTCCATTGATGTTTGCCACAAAATCAAAGTGTTTTTTTTTTTTAAATATTGATATAACTCATCTAAATAGTGACCGTATTTCTGTTAACATGCCTGCTACACAACAAAGTCTTGTTTTCCTACTTTGCAGTAAGTCCTTACAGCAGCAATGGCGATGGAGAAGCAGAACCTCCGAAATTTTGGCCATTTGTGCAACTGCTCTCGCTATCATTATTTTTACTTGGAAAAGAAGACAGATGTCTACCACAAATTTACTGCAAACCTCTTTTCTGTGGAGATGGCCACATCTGAGGGATTTAATGAGATTATTGACTGCAATTTCATGGATGACCAGTAGTTTCAAAGTCTTGAAGTGATTTGCACAACTTTTGATTCGTTAGCTAACAGTTCCTGTCAATGCACCTGCTGCATCAGGACCAGGGGAACCAGTTCCTGCAGAACCAGCTGTGTGTCACATGACATGCAGATGTGAACCAGCTGTTTCCATTGTGGCTAATTTTTTTTGTCAAACTGTCAGAAAAATCTCATCCTACGAGCATAAAACTTTTCTTTGAATATTTATTAGAAATTTTGCGAAACTGACAATTTTCTAATAGACTTACTTCCTGTCTGCAGTTTCAGTGGTATGGACAACCTAGTGGATGTCCATAATATGAACATAAATGTAGGATGCAAGGAACCGATAGCTGCTGATGCAGTTGACATGAAGCCCTAAGCAGAAATCTCAGCAGCTCAAACAGCTGATGGAAGTAAGCAGTTGAAGTCTTTAAAAAACAAACAACCAAAACAACTAATGAAAGATTAAAAGCACCTGGCATAGCTGAATGTTTGTGTTGCTTAGACAATGCCATTTCACTCAGACATTTCTTTCAATTATCATCTGACTCATAATAGATTGAGGGAAAAAAAAAAAGTCATTAATAAAAATAATTATAAAAAAATATAATGCTTAATTCTCTTAGAGTACTAAAAAGAAAAATCAAATTTGTGCATATTTCGCATCACAGGATTTCTATTTTTATTATTTTTTTGACTGCTTGAACCCTCAGTCAGAATGTGATGCAGGTTCCAGACATGTTCTATGAGGTAAAATGCTGCAAAATGCTAAATCCTTCCAGACATTCGATCAACTGCCCCACAACTGTACATGTGTATATGCGATAAAGTCATGTTGACACTTTCACGACTGGCACATATAACTGCACTAATAGAGTTGCACTGGGCCCATGCCGGCTGCACGATGAGCTTGCATGCACACGGGCCACACAGGCACTGAAAACAAGCCAACCCATTCAGAAGTAGCCATGAACATCCACACTTTTACACCCACATGCTCTTACATATTTGCTTCCTCTGCGAACATCTTGGAATGAAGTTATCACTATATCCTCTCCTGTCTCTTTCCCACAGAGAGATTAACATTCACTTCCCTCCTCCCCCCTTCCTTCTGCATTTGCCTCTCCTTTCATGTGAACGTTGAGGCAGCTGCAGCTGTTGTGTTTGTGTGTTTTCTGTGCATGTCTGTGTACAAGTCAAGGCACCAGCGCTCAAATAAATCCACTTCCTGTTTCCTGCCATCCTATCCTGCTGCTCATGGAAGCACTCGGTGTTGGAGTACAGCATCATCTGGCTTGCTAGAGCTACCGGACAAAGAAGACAGAAGATTTGCAGGCGACGTGGGTTAATTGATACTTTACAATTTAAATGCTGATGTTCTGGGTGGAGCCTAGAAGCAAGAGATAAGAGGGAGTGTTAAAAGCTGAGGAGGAAGTGGAATAAAGGAGATGAAATGGAAAGATAAAGAGGGGATAGACGTTAAATGGAAAAAAGGGCAAGGCAAAGGAAGGAAGAGGAACCGTAGAGAGCGAGTGTAGGGCAGTTAATGTTTTACGAGCCTGGATTAGAGAGGTCATGAAATGAGGAATGGGAGAAAGATTCCACAGAGTCAGCTACAGCCAGTTTGAAAGAACAGGAGTGGGACAGCTGGGAAGCTTTGATCAGAAACATCTGGAGCTTTTAAGAAAGAAAACAGCGAGTGGCAGGAGGGAAGTGATTGCATCCTGCCTCATCTGTTTGTCCGCACAGGTTTTAGCCGATTTACGACACTAGATCAGAAAAAGTTGTGATAGTTTGGAAAATTCATAATAAAGAAAAACATATTTTTACATTTACTTTGACTTTTATTTTATTGCAAACAACATAAACACAAGACATTTAATTTTTTGTATTGTCGACCTCACTTATTGTCCTGAAATACATCAGTTTCAGGTGAACAATAAATTCAAAAAAACATTGGAAGACTAAAACTTTCACTACTTTTGCCATTTCTTTTTGTGACACTTGGAAGACATTATGGCATTTAGGATACTAAAAGATAAAGAATTTTGTTGCATCTTTAGTTTCAAAATTCTCAAACATTCTCCACTGGGGACAGGTCCTGACCTGTCCCCAGTGGAGACTAGCGAGACTAGTGAGACAGACGTAGCCCCCAGGTCAGGACAGCACAGCTCCCACTACCAACTTCAGTAGCAGAAATGTTGCATCTTAGATTCAGCATGCTATAAATGTGTACAGAATTAAACACTTCCCCAAATTACACCATTAGTTTGAATAAACTGGACATTACATCTCTCTGTGCAGAGACACGAGTCTCGTTGGAAACAGGTGATCCATCATGCTGGATTATTATCAGCATTTTTTTTTAAAATGAAATCATTAAGGAACAAACCTCAAAATTTATTATCCACTCATCATAATGTGAGAGAGGCAGCACAGTAGATATATGTGTGTGTGTGTGTGTGTGTGTGTGTATGTGTGTGAAGCAGCGACCAAACCACCACAGAAGGGGAATTGGTAGATCCTGTGCAACCTCCAGATCCAGGCCAACCAGCCAACATGGTGATGGATAAACATCAGAGGATAACCATGGTGACAGACGTGGCCATCCCAACTCACAGCAACATCAGAAAGAAGGAACAGGAGAAGCTCGGGAAATACCAAGGGTATAAGGTAGAGCTGGAGAAGAAGGTACCACTGGTGCCAGTGGTAATCAGGGCGTTTGGGGCTGTAATCCCCAAGCTGAGTGGAAAGCTCCAGCAGATACCAGGAGCAACATCTGAGCTCTCCATCCAGAAAAGTGCAAAACTGGGAACAGCTGAGATCAGTTTGAAGGAAATTTGAGTCAGTTTCCCCACTGACAATGATACTGGTGTATTTTCGAAAGCATCAACATCAGCTGGAACATCGAGACGTCAAAAAAAAACAACAACTATCTGGTTTAAATTAAGTGTGTGTCTAATACTTTTCTTTCCCTCATTTGGCAATACTGTAATAATAATCAGACATAAGCCTGCTGAAACCCCCCACAATCCTAATCCTAATCTTATTGGTTAATAACATGGCTAACATCTCCCTAAGCCTTCCCCGAGAGCCAAACTAAGAAGGTCAGTGCTCATATTGAGCCTCTCATTTATTAAACCAAATGTGAAAATGAAGACAGAAAGAAATCACATTTGGAGCAAATAAAGATAAAGATAAAGATTAAAACAGAAAAATAATATAAAATTTAAAAAATAAGCAAATGAGAAAGTGGGACAAAAACAGCAAAATCTGAAGACAAAGATAGGGATGTAAAAGAGGGAAGTTATGGAAAGGAGGAGACAAGGAATTAAGTGATAAGAGAAGGAGTGTGTGGGTGAAGGGGAGATAGAGGAGGAAACGTTTCAGAGGGAGATGAGAAGAGGGGGATGAGAGAACTGATCGCCTTAATTAATGGTCTGTAATATATGACAATATTTCTGGGTTCCAAGATAATATCAGCAAAAGTTACTGCCTTCATCACGGGAACACTGAAAATAAACCGCGACCTTGACGAGGGAGCTGAAGCTGCAGAGAAATCTGGAAACTCTTGACAGAAACTAAAAGTGTCTTGCCAGCATGAAAAGTTACATTGGCTCCAATTATTATACAACTAATACAAATAATTTCATATGTTTGCATTTCTTTCTTTCTTTTTTTTTTGCTTTGATATTGTAGTTGTTTGTTTCTTTTTTTGTCTTTTAAATCTGCCTGATGTTGAATCCAGGTCAGATGAAAGTCGTATATAATTTTAAAATATTTCACATCACCCAAAATCTGCAGGTTTTGGGTTAAACCTCATAAACAATCCCAAGGAAAGTACAATTTTCAAAGAGGCTGGGCATCAGTCTGGGATGACTTTTGAACGTTCGGATCGAGCAGGATCGAGTCTCATCCTTCAACAAGAGGACCGGCCCAGTTTGGTCTTCTGTTAATGTGGTGAAATGCTTCTGTGCTTCCGTTTGAGACAATGCAGCGCAAGTTACATTGGATACCATAGAATACCTTGATGTCACAAATACGTGAGGGTTGTGTGTAGTTGGATTGTGGGATGTCTGACATACCATCCTGGGTTCCATACTTCCAGTATAAATAAAATAATAGAATACAATAAAAAGAAGGCTTGACTCTCTGTACTACATACCAGCTATGTTTTCATATCTATCTAACCTATCAATTTGAACATCAAGGCAAGGCAAGTTTATTTCTAGAGCACAATTCATACACAAGGTAATTCAAAGTGCTTTACATCTATATAAAATCACAAGAGGCA
>JBAMYA010000004.1:12281925-12303761 GCA_037176975.1 Arrhamphus sclerolepis | reverse complement strand
TGGAACTTTATTGAAATGCAGCTGAGAACAGGTGGGTCTTTAACCTGGATTTAAATAAACTGAGTGTTTCAGCTGATAGCCATTGTTGTCCAGAACCTTTTTAACTTTGACAGGTTAATTTCTATTTCTGTAAACCGTCATTTTATGTATTTGGAAAAAAAACAGACATCTGCAATGGACTGCCACAAGTAAAGACTCTTACACATGTGGACACTCATGTCTGAAGGAGGTCGTTGTCCAGGATTTCATGATTTCAAAACCTTTTGTTGTTTCTGCTACATCGTGCTCAAGAGAGACAGTTACCGAAGAGAAATATGTCGGTATGTCATGTGATCTGCAGACGTGTGTGCCATTCCATTGTTTTTAAATGCAAGACAAATATCATGTTAGATTAAAAAACGTATTTGTGATGTTTAGAATGTTTTTTTTCTTTTTTTCAAAATGGTTGTGTTTCCAATAGACATATTAACCATTTACAATTACATTTTTCACAATTGAAAGAGTAATGGTAACACACCAAGTGATGAGTAGCCTTTAATCAGAATAAAAAGGTAACTGGATGAAGTATTTGTGCAACACCTGAAAATGTGGAACTAATTGGTCATGTTTAGGACATTCTGAGCCAGATTTTGCATCTCTGTGAGTTGAAGGAGTCAAATGAATGGATATGTCTGGGTGGATGCTCATATCAAGATGTTTATGTCAAAATGAGAGGATGTCTTCCTTATATGTAGCTCAAGAATTGTACTCTAAAAGATACTGAGTCGGACTAAATGTAAAATATAAAGCTGCTTAGCTACCAGGACATCAGATTATGTCACAGGCAGAGTCATCCACTGCTGATCAGCACGATTTTGGAAGTCTGAACTGAGTCATCACTGACTCAACGCTGATGTCGGCATCTGAGCTCACCTTGTTTCTGCTTGTCTCTGTGTGTTTTGCAGCGCAAGAGACTCATTCATTATCTGAGCCAGCACAAGCCCTAAAGTCACACATTCATTTCTTTTAACTTTCTGTCTTTCCATGTGAAGCTATAATTCAGCATTAAACAGGTCGTCTGCTTCCTTCCACCTGCTACCCTCCTGTCTGTCATCCTCTCAATATTCTCCACTTCTGTCTCGTGTAGTCTCCCCTCTGCCACCTACAGTTCCTTCCACGGTTACCATCTTCCCTTTCTCTAAGAGTCTCTCTGTAGAATCTCTGTCTCCTGTCCTCCGGTAAGCACTGATGACAGCATAACGCAGTTTTACACAGCAGAGAGCGTTGAACTTCCCCAAGGACTTGCTATAGTGATGATACACCAATGAGTAAGCGATGATGGCAACAGCATCCAAATGAAAATCTCTTTTAATGTGTGTTGCAGTGATGTCACTGAGACACCATGTAGTAGATTGCTGTCACTGGAATATACTTAGATGTACTAAGATGGAGGTGTAACCTGCAGTATCATAGTTTCTGGGTTGTGATTTACTTGCTGTACCTCTGCCTTTCGCCCAAAGTGAGCTGGGATAGGCTCCAGCAGACCCCCGTGACATATTACCCTTTTTTTAAATATATATTTAAAGGTGGCAAAGTTTCCCAGTATCTTTCTGACATGCGTGTGACACGCTTTTGTAAAAAATACCACAGGAATGAAGTACAAAAGGTCCCTTTACGCATGTGTTCATGGCAGGGAGTTTAAGGGGGGGGGGCATCTCAGGTCCTGTAAATGGAGCTAAATGGAGCGCTAGCCCTTTCAGAGCGATAAAAAATAAACATCAATATAACAAACATACAAAATACCATAACTTATAAGCATTCATAATCATGTATAACGTTCTGACACATCAGTGATGATAAAACTACCTCACAAAGCTGCATCTGACATCATAGTAAAGGCAAATAAGAGACTCAAGATAAGCGTGATTGAAGCACAAAGAAGAGAGTGACGGAGTGAGGAATCAAAAAAAGCTACAGCGTCCTACAACTGATTTAGCATCAACATCTATGCTGAGCTGACAATGGCAAAAGTTGCTGTGTCACTGAAATGCAGTTTAGATGCAGTTTTACTCCTCTGAATATTCATGACGCCTACAAAAAACGTGGATTTTCACATATGTAAAGAAACCAAATGGGTTTAGGTAGCAAGCTCAAAGCTTAGGTCAGGTTGGTAAATTTAACACGCGTTTCAATGCAGAAGCCATTCACTTCAGAATTAGCTTCTTTTTTTTAACAAGTACAAAAACAAAACAAAAAAAAGAATCATTCTGGAAAAAAAAATAAGAGAATGCAGCATCTGTGAATAGAAAACTGATATTTCAAGCTTTCAGATGTGGGTGGAAAACAAAAATGAGTAATAACCCTACCCTTACAAGGAAACCTGAAATACTTGAGCAAAGTGTTGAACCTCTGCTTGCACCCGTGCAGCTGCTTACAACTTAGAACTGTATTCATTACGCAGTTCCAGACTGAGTGAAACACAGACGTTAAGTCGACAGTGTTGATGCAAAGAAAGCCCACAGCAAGGCCTCAAAATGGCTCAAACTTGGATGGGGGTGGGGGTGGGGGTGGGGGGTGTCTGACTGATAAGCAGCAGGTCAGGCCCACTGATAAAAACTTCAGCCCTTCTTTGTTCTCTCTCTCACCCTTGAATGCTGAGGAGGAAACCCGTCTCGCTCGTCTCCTCTCAGGACCTGTGAGGATCGTATCCCTCTCTTCCTTGGATGACCTACAGGACGACCGTCATCCGACCAGCTCCAGCTCAAACCACGGTGTGATGAGCCGCCTCATCCAGCCGAGTCTGAACAAGACTCCTGGTTGCTAGGAAACATCAACCACACGCCTTGTTCAGCCAAGACGCATAGATGCAGTGAGTTGACGATGAACGGAAGCACCGTACGCGCAGAAAAGGTGCCCGCGCGCACCTCAGTGCATGAATGATACGGGCGCGAGTCCAGGTATCGGCTTGTGTGTGGTACTGTAAGAAAAAATTTACCTCAAGAAGATGTTGACAGAACTATCAGCATTCACTCCTTACCTCCTTCCCTCAAGCAAATGAAATCTTTTGCTCTCTCTCTCTCTCTCTCTCTCTCTCTCTCTCTCTCTCACTCACACACACACACACACACACACACACACAGTGTCACACCTCTAGCACTAAGCTCCTGTCCTTTCATAGTTTATTAGCGAGGCAATCTGTTACACAGGTTTGGCCAAGCATCAGCTGGACTTGGTCCTTTTTGCGCACATCTTGTGTCCACCCTGCTGCATTTAAATGAGCTGCTGTGGGGAAATTCACCATCAAGGTTGCGGTCACACTCCTCAGAACAACATATATCCTCAACAGCAGAAGAGCAGAGGAAGAGGAAACTAAAAGGTAGCGTTATTGGGGATAGATGAAGACGAAGATGAAGCTGGACAAGAAGAAGATGAGAAAAAAAAGACTGGAAAAACATGATGACAAGCTGATAACGATATGAGGAATTGCTAAGACAACATAATGACAGAAACTCAAAAAATTGGGGAAAAAACCCCCAGAACAATGAAAAAGTTAAATGGAGAAATAAAACGACAAGAAAATCTCGACTCACTAAAAGTCACACACTGGTCAAAGCATATTCACATAAAATGCACATGGTTAGAAGCTTAGACACCGTGAATATTGCTACAATTCCATGGTGGTAAGCTGAGACCAAGTTAAATTAACCTTTGTACATACATGTATGCCATTGATTAACTGGAGGATTTTGGGTCATAGGTGAGTACAGCGTAATGACTTAAATGCCCATGAGTACTTGATGAAACTGAAAGTTCCCCAACAAACATGAAGTCCGGTCGAATTCCTCACAACAAACGTTACACCCGGTACGATGACTGAGGAACTGCATTTCACACGCCGGACTGAATAAACCCCACAAGAGAGCAATCCTGCCAATAGACTTTGTGAAGAATAGAACAACATCATCGCAAACAAGATTCTCCTCCATAAAAGACGAATTGTGAGGCAAAAGAATGCAAACATAAGAGAATGAAAAACGACTGAACAAAAATAATCTTGCAGAGTTGTTAAGTGGCACAATGGCATGGCAAATGTTCTCTGGTGTGCACCAAAGTGGCTGTAATGCATTTTATTGCTGGAAGGTGGCTCAGGAAGAGGTGATGCAGAGATGGAAGTTAATCAAATGCTTTCTGTACCCCTTATCCATACATATGAATGAGCAGAGGCAAACACAGATTTCTGCCTCTACATTTTAGATTTGATTCAATAGTTTGTGTGAGATGACTGACAATTGCTGTCAGATTTCACTTCATTAATCACACATGCCTCCCAAAGACAAAAAATGCACACACACACACACAAACGCACACACATATATTGATTACTAAAGTCTGCAGCCTGTGGAACAGAACCAGTGTGGGGTGGGCAGGTAGGGAAGCTGAGATCTGCACATGCAAACTGACAGGGAAAAGGCAGATTCTGAACATCCATCCCCAGCAAATACAGGAAACTTTACATATGCACACCATGATTAAACTAAAGGCTGGTGTCTCATTGTAAACCCACTGAGGAGGAGAGAAGAGACGATGGATCATGCTATTACAAATCCCTAAACTCTTCTTGACCACAGTTACTGTGCAGCATCAAATTACTGCTATAAAAACACAGACACTTCTTTGGATTTTGTCATGGTGCCCAACACTTCAAAGTTTAATCTGCTGTTGTTAGATGCATTAGTGGCAGATGCTTAAAACGGTCAGCTTAATCGAAAATAAAAGAGCTCTATAGTGTTGAGGTTAAATAAAAGGGAGGAGGGAGTCAAGGGGGAGACCTTTGTGAACACAAAAGTGTTAAAAACAACCATTTCACCAGAGACAACAATGCTTCTGCCACCCACCAGCTTCAATTTTCAATTTCTGTACCTCGCACACATTTGTTGGGATTCAGCTCTTCATTTGTAGTTTGTTTCTGACACTCTCCTTCACCGCCTCCATCTGTCTCTAGCTCTCTGACTATCCATATCTGATGTCTATCTGTGTTTTGCTGCCTCTACGATGGAGAGCTTTGGCTGCACAAGGTGTGAAATGAGACCATATTGATCTGTCTGCCTGTGTGCATGTGTGTTTATAGGTGCATTTATGGGCGAGTTTATGGACGTGAGTGTATGAGATAGGAAAAGAGAGCCAGAGAGTTGCATTCAATGTCATCTGGGGGGAGGTGCATTTTTCATTTTTATTAGACTGCATTTGCATGGAGCATGCATAAACAAAATGCATGTGATTGTGTCATAATTAAGTACAGTAAGATGTGAGTGTGTGTGTGTGTGTGTGTGTTAAATTGTGCTTTTTTTCCCCATGCAATAGCTGTCATAATTATTAGTCTGAGGAATGTTGGGTTTCTTTATTCATCATCCTTACTGTATATGGCTGTGCTGATTAATTGTAATCTCTGTTAAAATGAATGAGTTCATTCAACCTTATTAAAATAAATTAGTATAATGGTTCCATCTTAGAAGTATGATAGAGTGTAAGGTACTGAAGATTAAGATAAATGGCATTGTGAAAAATGGCATCAAAGAGGCAGCTAAGTGGGATTTTCTCCTCCTCATCTCTGCAGAGGTGATGATCTTCCAGTTTACCACCTGGTTAACGAAGGGAACCCCAACAAAGATGGTGATAAACTGCGAATGACATTGTTCTTCGCCACATTTCTGAACAGCTGTGCTGGCTTTATTCACTGGCACGGTTTGATTTCCAGGTCATTGTTCCTGAAACTTCAGCAATCCTGTCCACTTCTTTGTTACTTCTAAATGAACTACATGGACTTTTCTTCCTCTGTCCAGATGTCAACATCTGGGCCCAACTCCATTTGTGGGAAATTGCTGAACTGTGGCAAATCCCATTACAGTCTAGTGGCTTAAATGTTCGAATGTTCATTCCATATGGAGTGTGACTGAGAGAGTAATGTGTATTCTATACTCTTTATTCCAAAGGTTAAGTTGCACTAGAATATGATGAAATCACATGATCCCCTGTGATGTGTATTTTGAAATTTTTCATATTTCAAAGACTCATGTTCTTCAGGGTTTTCTCTTTCCTCCAGTGTGTTTATAGGTTTTTTTCTTTTCTGTCCATGCTAAAGGTCTACAATGTTTCAAAAGCCACACCTCCAGAAGTTGGACACAGCAGTTTTAGGGAAATACATTCTGTTCTATTCTCCTTGACTTACTATCCCTCATGTCTTTTGTCTTGCTTATTGTGTTTATTTCGGTTTTGTTTTGGTAGCTCTTTGCAGCTGTTGTGCACTGCTCCCCTCGCCTCATCTTTCTACACTTTCATCGCTGCCTTGCAGGTTTCATGTAGCAACAATCAGCATCACCCCATTTACCCCTTATCCTTCACTTCCTCTGCTTTCCTCTCTCTTTCCTCACCTCTCCTTTTACTCTCTCCAGACCTACTCCCCCTCCTCCCATAGTAAGATAATACATTTGCAGCCTGAGTGATATATCGATTCCCTGAACCCCAGCACCCTTCAGAAAGGTAATTTTTTTTTCTTTGAAAAGGAACAAAAATTAGACAGAAATGCAGCAAATTTCAAGGTTGAAGGGTCTCCACCTGCTTAACTCATCAATGTAAATATCGCTGCTTTTTACTGAGGGTGATGTGTGAGGAGTAAAGTGCAGTGAGTCTACCGGCTCGTCCCTGTACCTCATGTGTTTGCTTTCCTCTTTCCTATTAGTTTTTGGAGACAGAATGTAAAGCAACAGAAATACACGACTTCTGGATGAAGTGACTGAATGTTCTCCTCTCAGATTTTATAAACTCCATTTTCAGATTTCCCCGGTGCGCCTTGACTCATAAAAGGGTTCTGAGAAATCACAGTTTTTATGTCACAAATATTTTGTCAGTCTCAACAGGTACCCAACGCTCCAAAGGTAAGAAACCCCCAGCGTCTGAGGTTTATGAGTTGAAAAGTATCAATCATTTAGCATATTCTGTCTTTTTACAAGTTATTTATATTCACATCTGTCTCCTTGCATTCCATATATAAGATATAAAGACTCAACTGCCTCATTTGATTTTATAATTAAAAATAAATAAATAACAGTGGGGGACTTGAAAGAAAGACACTGATAAAAACCAATAAACATAAATATCAGCTTATTGGTGCTCTATTAAAACATGGTTTATTACAGTTTTTGCGGTCTCTTTTTTCAAGTTTTCTCTATTTGCCAGACAGCTTCAGATAGCTGTAGCACTCGCTACTGGTTGACTTCCCAAGGGGAATAAGCCAGAATTCATGTTTTATTCTGTTTTCAGTCACGCAAAGGCCTTTGACCAATCCCACAGCTATTCTGATAAAAAGCAGAAAAACAAAAAGACTTATCACTGCACTTTTACAGTAGGAGAGACTTGTATTAACGGTTCAGGGAGGAAACCTCGTGTGGGCAGCAAAATGAGCTTTCAATTAAAGTTTCCAACACTGCGTATTTCTGACAGGACCTTATGGTTGTCTGGGTTTGTTCTTTGACCTGTGGCCATCATTACTACTGGTTTCATTTTGAGAAATGGGTCCAGTGGTTGATAGAACATTATTCTACACTTTCTGCAACACAATTGGTTAAAACACTACAACAAATAACAAACGCATATTAGTGGAGGGAATGCCAGTCCTCTTTTTAGCTATTTTTTTTACTATTTGTCATATGAAATCAAAAACTGTTGTACAAATGATTTTCAATCACTCCATTTTCTTCCCTGCTTACATATAAATTTATACCATTTGTATTTCAGACAAACTCAACCTACTGAGCTTATGGAACTTAATTTATAACAACTTCCTCTTTGCTTAAATCAGGGAAATAAACACTAAGACTGGAAGGAGCTGTGACAGTCCTGTAAGTCATGGTGTATATGGCCTATTATTGAATGAAACCAGTTTATGTCAGGGTCCAGACCTTCGCTTATGCACTTATGCAAAATAAATAAATAAATAAATACATGAAAAATAAAAAAATGCAGCCTCTCAATCATAGAATTGACAAAAGTGAAAAAGAATGTCTGGTCCTTGCCAGATCTTAGGTCCGATAAAGAAAACCTCAGGTGAATATAAAAACTAATTATATCATGCCGTGGTTTATCTTTCAAAAGACAACCGTCTGAAAGTCAAGATGATTTTATAGCTTCTACAATCCTTTTCAGTAGAAATAATTTGAATCATAGTTTCTGTGGGACATTATCCGAGCATAACGGATCCATTCATCTTTACAACGTTGCTTCAGTTCTTTGGTGCATCGTTTCATCTTCACTTCTATGAGGATCCCACCACAACATTTCAGCTGAGCTGAGTTCTGGACTTTGACTGGAGCACTGCAGCTCCTGGATTAGTTAGCACACTTGCTCACTTGAAGTTGAGCTTTATTTCTGCGACAGACGACTTCCCGCTGGTCATCATGAATGAAATCATTACCCATCTACCCACGCACATAGTAGTTGGGGTGTGAATTGTTTGCCACTATGCTATGTTTGCTTTTAGACAAATGTTCAAACACATTTTGACCTTGTCTTTTTTTTTCAAATGCAGTTTTGCAATCCTAAGATGTGGTGCCCTATTCTTTTTAGAAAAGAAGCTTTTTCCATGTCTAACCCTAACCCTAACACATGAATGTTAACATTTAACGTGCTCAGCGAGGCCTGTAAAATCTGAATGCACTGCACACTGCAACCTTGGCTGAATTTAGGGTGTCAACTCAGGATGGCATTGGCAACTGTCATGAATATTTATGACATGATAATAGTCTTTGGTGCAATATTTTGGAAAGAAATGCATAATCCATCCCAGTTTAATGGCAATTTGTTTAATTTGCTTCTCTAAGATCATTACTTATATCTTTCGTCCCTGCCACTGTGTTAACACAGACCTGAATCCTCCAAGTAAAAAAAGCAAAACAACAAAACAACAAAACACAAAACCTGTTGTTTTTAGGAAGAATCAGGTGGCTGAAGTGAGGATGGAGTTACGTTTTTACCTGAGGTTGTTGTGCAAAAACGACATGTTTTTAGACTGTGGTCTCATTTGTATCATCACTATTTACTTAAAAGAGAAATAGCTTTCTTTTTCGCATGGCTTTCAGGTGTGAAAACAGCCGGTAAACTCAACAAAGTGCGACAGCAGTGATGCCTTTGAGGCAGGTGTGTTTCCTGCCAAGAGGCCGACTTGAAACGCAGGAGAAAGGAATCGCTGAAGGAAGTGAAAGGAGGTAAAAGAGATGGTGAGAAGGGACAGTAAAGAAGAAAAAGACACTCTACAAGCCAATAATTGCAGGGGGAGTAATGAAAATCGAGAATGGATAAAAGATGCCCAAAAGAAGTTGGGAAACAGAACAAGAAGCACAGAATGAATATGGAGAATAATTTAGTCCTCACATCAGCAGATCTAAGACCGGAGAGAACCCTCCCTCAGCCCCTTCTTTCTTTTTCTGTCCATTGTTGTTTTTTTTTATTCTATCTTAGTCTTTTTTTTTCACATCTCTCTTGAGAGGGGGAACAATACTTTATTAAAACAAATGGCTCTATGTGAAACTGCTGCACTTATGTGTAATAGCTGACACAGAAGTTCTACTGTTTTCTGTGGATGGGCGGGTGCTGATCATCTTTGCTCGCCGTCTTTTTAGTTTAGTGACTGCAGCTAAAGAAAACCTTATTTTCTTAATGTTTAGCTATTATTATTTTAGGTACAATATTTTCTGTTGTTCACTTCATTTAACTGTTTTTGCCCTATCATTACAGATCATTTGGCATGTTACGAACGATTATATATAATTATGTTATAAACAATATACCTCCATTTGTCCATTGTTCTTTTTTAATATGTGGTTGCCTTTTTTCTGCTTCAACAGTTGCTTCACTGCACCACCACCACCCCTCCAAAAATCTCTTGATTATGGATAAAACTGCTTAGTTGCCCCATTAAAAAAACAAAAGAAACAAACGGATATTACAATTCACCCATATTGTTGCAACATGTCACTTCAACCACATGTCCAAATCTGTCCAGTGAACAGTGAAATGGTGGATGAACATACTGCAGAGGACATTACCAGGGACATGCACACAGAGTCAAGTAGTGAGAAGTATGGAAGTTGAAAAACCGTCAGGAGATAAAAAGCACAAAAGCACTGTGTTAAGAGATAGTAATATAGCTGATGGAAAAGTGGATGCATTTAGCAGATGGCTGATAATAATTAGCTACAGGATGAGATCCACTGCTCGCCACTGGGTTCAGCTAATTCACAATATGTTAGATTCAATGCACATGTTCACTTCTGCAAGGTCAATTAGCTTCCGTATGTTTCATGGTGAAGCACAAGTTACACAAAATAACGTGGAAATAATACATTTTGTAAGCCATAAGGAAGGATAATAGTATAATCGTGAAATGTAGAATAATACAATGCAACAGTTCAATAAATCTTATAAATACAAGATACATAGTGGAGTCTAAAACCGTTGCAGCAATTAAACGAAGCATCAGCAGAGTTGTTGCTCCTCGTATCAAAAGCTACTGCTTCCCAGATAGCTCAGCAGGAAGAAGGATGAAGCAGTGACGCTGCCAACCTCTCAGGATGCTCCATCTCTGACACTGGTTTACTCACATTTCTGTGCTCAATTTTTGCATGAATTATCTAAAATTCAGGAGGGATCTCCCTCCCAACTTGAGACCAATCACTAATAAGTCTGTCTTTTATTAACGTACTGGTTTTGCAACATTGTGATTACAGCTCCTTCAACGACTGCCAACATTTAATTCTGCATCAGCTGCGTTGCCAACGCCAGAACTCTGGAGTCAGTGAAGTTATGCAACAAAACAATTAAAGGGTTCATTTCAGTAATCCTGCTCTGACTTCAGCTAGACAGCTGTTATCAACTATGTTTACATATAAGTAATACAGCTATAAAAGTTAATCTATTCCAACGTGCACTGTGGTCATAAAAACAAAAAAGAGAGAGAAAATGGGAAAAAAGAGAGAAAAAAAGGTAAGATTCACACCAGACAACAACAGTGTGAGCTCTGACTGAAGACTAAACTGGAGAATCCTGAAGAAATACTCAATGGATATTTTTTTATTTTACGTCTCAGACAAATTAGCAAACTGTTTTGAAAAACAAGACTTTCAGAAAAAAATACTGATTGGATTTCAAATGTGGGATATAAGTATACGCAAAGCTTCCAGAAACTGATCAGTTAACTTAGTGTAACATAAAAACTAGAAACCTCAACTGTTTCTTGGCCAAGAAATTGTCTAAAACATAACTATTATGTTTTTAAAGATCCAAAATCATCAACCATTTTGACAAGACTGGATCCAAATATCTAGATATTTGTGTGTTTTTTGGGATCCAAATAGTAGTTGTTCTGTTGTTTTTTTTCTTTTTAAAATTATAATTAAAAATGCATTTTTCTGCATAGTTTCTTTTTTCTTGCTGCACCATGTAGATGTTGGAATTGTAATATATTCCAACGAGCCACGTAGACAACAGTGAGCTGTCAGTGTCACCAGCGGTGACGCTTCAGTTCAGAAGACATCATGCAGACTTTCCACTCAACTTCTGGAGTCCATAAACTGCTGTTCAGGGCAGCCGTACTGTTCAGTTTTTAACAAGTAAACTTTGGAGGTACTTATAGCTGGATTTTGCTTCACACAGGCTAACCTTGCCAGCCGAAACCTCTGCCTCGGGTCCTACTGGGCCTTCATGCAGATTCAGCTGTGTCAGCCCTTGCAGATGATTGGCCACCAGCTGTTCCTGTGGATCCGCCTTCCTGTGGCAACATTCTTTGAGGATTGGTCGCCTGCGGTTCCATCTCTGCAGCGATTGGACTTCTGTGATGACCAACACTATTTAAGAAACTGTGTATGAACAAATCGCTGTTAAAATATCTTACGCTCTGATTGTTTGTGTTGCCACCCCTATTGAGCCTCGGTCCTAGCCTCGGTTTCAGTGGTAAGTTCAGGTTTCTGACTGAGAACTCTGGCTTTTGATTCAAAGCACAAATAGAACGGCTGGTGTTTTGCCGAGATGTCTAACCTTTTCTAAATACGACCTGCACACCTTGCCTTGTTGGCCATTTAAAAGTGAGGGTTAAACCAGTGACTCTTTACAATCCACATTTCCAATTCAGATTTCATTTTCTTTATTTTCTCTATCTGAAGCAGTTTTCTTAGAATAAAAGCATACACATCTAAAATGACCTTGCTGTAATAACACACCTCATAGGATATATCGTATACTCACTCTGGATAAACATTGCTTATGACAATGCTGATATCTAACTATCTAGATGTTCTCCAGTGCAGATTGTCAAAAAAATAAAAGAAAGAAAAAACAAAGAAAGAAAGAAACTTTCCTGGAAAATAGTTAATGAATAATTCAGTAAGGTATTTACTTAATTCATCTGATGAAAAGGAGCTTTAACTATGCAAGAGGGTGAATCCATAACCAAGGCCAGTTCCCTACTTAGGAGATTCAATGAACTTTATCTGGGTCTGAGTACGGTTTTTACAGGATCTTCACTCACCCATGCTCTCCTTCTTTACTAAGTTTCATTAAACTACAATTGATAGCTTCTTAAATAAACTTTCTGAGAGGCAGACAAACAAATAAATGGCAATGGCCCTGAATCTCTGCCCAGACTCACCTTGGAACAGCGGTGAGAGCTTTAAATTTATTTATATCTTTGTAATAAATTTCTAACCTCTTACGAAACCTTTCCCTGTGGAAAAGCATCAACTTTTTTTGGATTTCATTCCATGTAAACTGGCGGATGCATCGGAGCTCAGTTTTACTTTGGGCGGATTGGCTAACGAGTCAGTTTGAGGTAGAGAGCAATATTAGCAAAGCTTCCCCAGAGAAGGGTTGAGGAAAAGTTCAGAAGCCACAGTGTTAACTAAGAGGCCAAAAAAAGATGATTTAAAAAAAGAAAGTGTGAGCATTGAATATGGAACGACAGCCAAGCCTCATGGCAAATTAAAAGAGACAAAATCTGAATTCACCGACAGACCGTTTTCCTTTTTTTCTGCCTGCGGAGGATCAAAATCCAACAAAGAAGAAATTTAGTTTCAACCACACGAGGACTGCATCATCACATTTAGTGTGAAAACAGGTGTACATTTGGAGGATCACACTGTCAAGCAGTGTTGAACACACAAACCACATTCTAATTTTGAAAGTTGTGCTGCGACTGCGACAAAAAAAAAAAACAACACACACAATTTAAACCCAATTTCATGTTCTGTGGCTAGATAAGGCTGTGGAAGAATGTTATTTAATTATTTAGTATTTTTTTGACGCAGCATGCAGGTAAGACGAACCTGGGTCCTAAAGCCAGACGGGTGGATTAGCAGCGCTGCCCCCTGCTGGTCTCTCTGCTCAACGCTGCCGTGGTTTTACACATAAGACGGGGGGGCGAGGAAAAGAAGTGATTTCATGGCAGCTTCTGCCGGATTACTTTGGAGGATGGCGAAGATGCCAAGAGACCACAGGACGCCTTTTACCTTCACCTTTTAGTATTTATGGTGTTTACACTTTATAAGCAAACAAACAAATAAATAAATAGGCCATTTTGATTCCTTATCTTCCGTATTCTATGGCTCTGGCTTAACCTTTCAATTTATCATTTCAAATTGTGGATTGCTGATGAGTAAAATCACTTGTTCCTTGTGATCTTCATGTTCTTGTTTTTCATGAACACGTGTGGCCGATTTACATTTTACATTCTCATGAAGAGATTTTTGGATCCTTCGTCTTCCGTGTTAGAAAAACAAACAAACAAACAGAAGGATCCGTAGATGCCCCTATGGATGAGATGGTATAAAGGTCTTGAATTTCTTTTGATCGCACGCAGCCTCACACACAATTATTCACACCCTCCACACACCCTTTATGAATCAGAAGAGCTCTGCCTTAGACCCTGAAAGCTGAAAATCTCCCTTGGCGGGGTTGGATTTCACCTTTGGCTGACTTGTACATGTTGAACTTCCCACATGAGAGAATCTGTAGAAATACGCTCTTCTGCATTTAGAAGGAGCACTAAGAGAGGGGAGACATAGAAAAGATTAGGTAAAAAAGGTTGTAAAAAAATCTGATCGCTAAGATCTTTCATAGCTGCCGCGATGTAAAAGGAAATACTATTTCCTGTTAAAACTTTGAAAGAAATCTATCAGTAAAACTTGATCATTTACTACAGTGAACATGAGTCAAGACGATAAACAAACATCTATAATCCAGCCATATATACAGCAAATATTTAAATTTCAGTCAAGACGATCAAACTGGGATCCCATGACTGCAAGTCTGGCACCTAATTCCAATCTCCAAATACCAGGACCTGACATTGTCAGCCTCTGTAAATCCTCATCATGCAAAATGCAGATTTCGATCAGTTCCCCACTCATCAAAACCTGTGAGGAATTTTGGAAAGTGTCTGCCATTTTCCAAACTGTTTGCAAGAAAGGCTTCCCAGATGGTTGTGTATAATAAACCATCTGGTGTTTCAGGTTACCCAATCACCACTTTGTTGCTCAAAGTTTCTCATTTTAATCATGCATCATTTCCAGTTATTTATTTCATTTTTTATTCATTTATTTCAGATTACTTCTGACCAAACCATGCTAGCCTTTATTTATTTATTTTGGATGCCTGTGTGCATGGCTGCATATGTGTGTGTTTGTTTTGCATTTTGTTTTGTTTTGCATCTCATTTCCTAGCACGTACTCTCCAGGAGCAACACCCTGTCCCGGATCTTGGCCTGGTCCCTGAACCATTTCATGTGTCTTGTGGAAGTAAAGACTGATGCTTTAATCTGGATTTGATTAGCCAGCTCTGGACTGGTTGTTCTGCTTTTAAATTGAGGAATTTGGGTAAATGGTCATGTCAAACAATACAACTGCTGAGCAAATTCTTTTATTTTGCTTCTCAAAATATACATTTAAGGTCAAAATTTGCTTTATCTAAAGAAAAAAAAGAAGACAATGATTACAGTAAAATGTTTTTGATTCATTCAAAATGCTGACCTGTGAGGGCTTAGCTTCTAGAGTTTTATAAGATATATAATAACTCGCCAACATGTAAAATGATTCACACGATGAAAGCAGCTGAGCACAGACATGTTAGATTCCACGATCATTTCAGCAAACTGAAGCAATTTAATCTCAGTGCAACATCCACAGCTGAAAATATGCAAAGTCTGAAACAGCTTTCCCCGAGTTGATAAACACACACTTGTGTTTGGTTTTGTTTCGTCATGATTTACTGCGCCTCCATAAACAGGCATTCTAATGACTGAAAATATTACAAACACAGTCTGAACTGGGTAAGAACCATCTCTCAGACATTCAGGGGATATGGACATACACATTGGCCTATACTTGCGACTGCACAAACAACACAAACATAAATGTCATATCACAGTAAGATCCAAAGTCAGCACTGCTGTGCTGCTGGCACAAAAAAGAAAAAAAAAGGTATTATAACAAACACAAATGAGCGCATTCATGCTCCTCTTGTACAGCTCACGTTATGCATGAATATTGGGCTGAACGTTCGTGTGTGATGGGGACATATCAGTCTGCCAATATTAGCTAACAAAGACGTACAAGAATGACTGTGATTAAACGAGGAAGCAATAACTTGAAGGCCACCCTGTATTCAGCCTGAATAAAGCTACAGCTGTGACTGCTGACCTGTGCGTAGGTGTAAAGGTCAGCGTGCTGCCTGCGTAGGTGAGCTGAGGTCAGATCAATGCTGACTGCGGTTCACGGATTCAAAGATTTACTGTTGAGCATGGCTGAGAGGCCAGTGAAGAAACGTTTTAAATGCAGACGCAGTAGCTTCTCTGACATTCTCTCTCGGCTTTATGGCCACAAGTTGTATTTTAATCAGATCTCCAATTGTATAAAAAATGACTTTTGCCAATTCAGTAGAACAGGGAAGCTGATTCCACTCTTGGCACAGATGTAAAGTTAAAATATGTAGTTTTTTTTGCACTACCCAAAGGTTCTAAGTGAATCGTTACAGTGCAGTTGTTTGCAGGACCTTTGATTGAAAATAATTCTGATTGGATTCAGACTCCCAAGGCCGGTGAGGCAACATGAAATGCAGCGCTGAAGAAAAGCCGAGCATATTTCTGGCTCTGACCTCAGTGTCGTAGACACGTCAGGTTGCTGTCGGTGAGTCAAAAGTTGACACTCGCCGTGGCGGTTCATATGCTTAGAAGAAGAAGAAAGTGTCTCTTCCACATTTTTCTTACCGCGCTACCGTCAGTTCTGTGTTGTGTGGGTGTGGGATGTGTGATGTCATTCCACGGTGCGTTCCAATTGGTTGTTTAGCTGACAGACGTTGTAGAGAGACAGACAGGCAGACACACTGTAAGATGGTTCCTCCAGATTTCTGATGCTGCTTAATGTCATCCGCTGTCTGTGTTTGATGGTGAGATGGTGACATCTTTCATCTTTAATCCTGTCTCACCACTTTTAAGCATTTGGCTTTTCTCTCAATACTCATTTTGTGTTTGGTGAGTGTGTACGATGTCCTGCTACAGGAACGCTGGCTTTCACGACACGACCCTACCACTAAAGCCAGGCTCGCTCTGCGTATTCTTCAAAACACAAAAGAAATCCTGAATGAGATGACTAATACCAAAAACAGAAGAAAGCTCCTACGCAGGAGATCGAGGTGGAGTAAATCTTGTGGCTAGATTTCACTTCCTGTTGAGAAGTTTGTGAAATAAAAGCTTCTAAGACAGATGCCACGGTGGACTAGTGACCAACAGCCTACTAGAATGAGTGAACTGGTCTGCAGGTCTTATATTGATCCTGTGTTAGCGCAGTTATTTTTAAACATAAGCCCAGGTAACCAATCAGGCAAACAGTCACATACTGTCAGAAATATATTTTTATAAACTATCTTCATGCCATAACCAGCCTTTTATTGTATTACTCAGATAAAATCATCATCTTAGCACACAGCACTGTAGATGATAAAGATGCTAGCTCTGTCTTTGGAAAACACGGCTCCAGAGTACGACTGGATAAACGGACATGACAACCGTCCACAAATGCACGTTGAGAACTATTTGAGCAGACGGTGTTATCGTTATGGCGGACTGCATCAGTGCTCTTGGTGTAGGAATCATGTTCTGCTCGTAAACTTAAAGACACTCATCCAGTCAGTGCTACGTCACTCAAATCCACCTCAAACTGAACAGATGTGTAGGTCAGTTAAAGCTGACTGTGAGCACACAGAATTCCAACAAATACTGTTTGAGAAGCTGTGCGTGTCTGTTTGTGTGTGTGTGTGTTAGGAATAATGTGTAACTCAAAAGGAAGCTCACCACTGAGTGTATTTGTTGGTACACAAACGTATGTGCTAAAAGTTCTCCTAAGAGACAATCAACAGCCTTAGATGGACACATACGTTTTCAGCAAAATCACATTATTTTCCAAGTTGTCTCTGATGTTTGAAAGTGCACGTATGTGTGTCTGCAGGGCTGAGGTAAGAGGCTCCTGTGCTGTGGAGTGAGACGGAGGGCATTAGTCAGATTTGACCAACAAAGAGGCTGCGAGCGCACAGCGGGGGGATTAGACCAACACCACAGACTTTCATTAGTCTGCAGAGAGGAAGAGGAAAAGAAAGAGCAACAGAAAGGTGGAGAGGGAGAGAGAGACACTGGATTACAGCGATAGTGGGGGACTTTCATTAAAAGAGGGAAAGGGAGAAATGTTAAGATGGAGGATGAGCAGTGAGATACAGAGAAATGAAGCAACTGAGACACGGAACACTCTGCTACTAGATTAGTCCAATACCAAGGGGTTTCATTAAAGGGAGGGAGGGAAAGACTGGTAGAGAGGCAGGGAAAGAAGAAACGTGCACAAATGGGAGGGAACGGAAATATATGGGTGATGGAGACAAGAAGATTTAGGAATAAAGAGATTTTGTAGAGTGGAAAAAGCAGAGGATTGGGCAGCATGGCAGAAGAAAGAAAAGATAAAGAGGGAGGAAGTGAAGAACAAAACAGAAAAAAAAGAAAATACACAGAATCAGACTGGAAATGCAGACAGGCATGGACTCATGGTGGCAGCTTGCTTCAGTAGGTCTGTCAAAGCTTTGTGCATTATTCTGAGTTCTTCACTTCGTCTTCTTCATTGATAACATTTTGTGTTGAAATACTTTTTCACCGCGGTTTAGATGTTGGGGTTGAGTTGAAGATGCCGTCATACACCTGCTTCAACCCACAGTCGTCTGGATGAAGCAGCAGCACGGTGATGATCATGCTCTTCCATTTCTCCAGAGATTTAACACCGTCCGTTAAGGAACTTTTAAGGAACTCCAGAAGACACAGCTGGACGCTCCACACTCACCTGTCTACCTGACGAACAGACCATCTGGGACTGAATGGTTGTGGGACCTCCACTTTTGAAATGGATGGATGGAAATACTGCTTGACAAAAAATCTACAATCATCTCCTTTGTTTAGTTTACACCGTGACCTAAAACCAGTCCACGGCACCAGTTCTCTGTCCTCAGTCTCTGTCCATCACTGATACAGCCCAAAACTGCAGAGTAATCTGAGTAGTGGTGGAGTCCAGTCCCCTGTGGAGCTCCTGAGTAGAAACACCTGTATTCACCTGGACCACAGACTGGACCGGATACAAAGCACTGATGCTGTTTAGAAGAAGGGACATAGCAAACTTTACTTTTTAAGGCAGCTTAGGTAAAAAAAAAGTTTTTAAATGGAATTAAATTAGAATTAGAATTGAAACAGAAATTTTGGCTAACAAGAATTAGAATTAAAACCCCGACTCACACCACATGCACAGACACTCACACACAAACAAATTCAGGCCCTGGGAAGAAGAAGGTAGTGAGATGCCAGTTATCCACTAAGGAAACTAAAATTCACGTAGATGAACTGGAACATTTGCACATGAGGCCATGGGCAGAGATGTGTATGCCACCGCCATTATGGTTTTTCTTTTTTTAATGGCTGCGACTGTTGTGTGCTTTTCAGCGTTTCCATGTGGTTTCACTAAAATAAGACCATGACAAATTAAACAGCTCCACTCGGCAAAACAAACAATTTAAAAAATGAAATGGAATGCGAAAAGCAGATCTCATAGAAATCATATTATATTCACAGGAAACTGTTGCATGAATGATGTGCCACATTTGCCGTGGTTGAGAGCAGTGGTGTGTGTGCGTGGGTTTGTGTGTGTTGTGCGTGTGTGGAAAGTGTAGTTTTGATTTAATGTACCAAATCACACTGTGATCCAAGTCAATGTTGACTCATTATGTATCAAACTAGACCACGATATCAATCTAACCTTAATCATGTTCAGCGAAAGCCAAAAAGCAATTATGAATATTGAACAACTTTGTCCTGATGTCCTTCAAGATTTTGGTTGCAAAAGCAAATGAATGAGTGATCGATGAAAACTTTACTGATAGCGCTCTGTAGTTCCACTTATGTATTATTGTCGTGAGCTCTCTCTGCCTGTAACATGCACTGATTGCACGTGTACAGAGATGTATGTGTGTTTGTGTGATTTTGAGCTGCCATGAAAATAGCCAGAGAGGAAAAAACGAAACAGATAGATTTGCTCCACTTTTGTCTGGAGTGTGAACGCAGCCTAAGAAATGTGAAGTGGAAGTGGAGCAACACTGGATCAGTGGTCGAGTCCTTCATTTGATGGATCAGCTGCTGACATCCATTCTCTCTCAGTGGTTCCCTGGACTTTCTGTTCTTTGACCTTTCTGATCCATTTTCACCAGCTGTAGGTTCAATCACTTACTGTAAACATAAGATAAGCGCTTTTCTACTCTTTCCTGGTCCAGTCTTTACAAGTCACTTTCACCCATTCCAACCTGCTTTTAATTTGGATGAAAATGTTAGAATTAGTTTGCATTAACACACAGTAACAACAATGACATACACATCTAAAGATGTCCAACCTGTTTAGGACAACACATCTACCGGAGTTCTGACTGTCAACAGCTGATTCCTTTCAGGCAACTAAAATAAAACATTTATGCTGAACTGAAATCATTTCAAATCCCCACAGTTCAGAAGCACATAGATTCATTTACTTTCTGAAAGTTTACATATTTGTTTGAAGTGTTTCTGAATTTGCATCACAGTGTGACTAACATGTCTGATTACAAAAACAAGCCAGCAGATTTTTCATTTCAACACGATGGCAACGGAGTCGGTTCACTATAAGGAGGTCTGCCGTCGCTGGCTCTGCATTTGGAAAAGGATCCCAAGGTTTCAAGTGGGCTTGTTTTAACATAGCCCAGTGGGGGGCTTCAGTTAAAGCCTCTCCATTCTTTCAGGATTTACATTTTAAGAAACACATGTCAGTTTTACTTGACTGTATGATGCAGTCTTCTTACTGGCAGACAACAGCTTTTCTGTTCTGTTTTCTTCTGACGGGATCTTTGAATGTAGCATCTCTGCTTCTTCTTTCCTTTTATTTTTAAGTTTCTGCTGTCTCTGAATGCAGCTATTTGCTCACTCTGACAATTGCAAATAAAAGTAAGCACACACCCACTCAGCCTATCAGAATTTACATACAGCCGGTCTATGTTCCCCTTATCTGTCCCTGTTTTAGAGGTTATAGATTAAACTTTGAGAAAATCTTTGCTGTTCTTGGTTTTTTTTCTGGCCTCATCAAAACCTTAACATAAAGGCGAACCCTACCAGACAGAACATGAAATAAAGTTTCACCTGCAGACTTTCACAGTGCTAAACATTACACACTCCCCATTGTGAAGCAGTTTCTACAGCAGTGAGCCTGATATTGTACTATTTTGTTGTTCCCACTTGTAATTGTTGTAATCTACTTTATTTCACAGGTTGAGAAACCAACTGAATCAAACTATGGTTTTAGCAAATGACTCACACATAAAACCATAAATCCAAGAGTTTCTTGTGAGCAACAGGAAACTGATATTGTCGGTGGAAAGGTGGCATACGCAAATACGTTTCTCCCCATTAAATGGGATGATGATCTGAGCACCAAGTGTTTACAGACGATATATGGAAGAAAGATATATTATTTATAGACATACAGGATAAATTGTAATAACTGTGGCGCACATCAGGAGTCATCAGACCTGCCACTGTGATGCATGAACATCAATGAGAGAAAAGTATGACATAGCAGACAAAGCAGTTAATTTACAGAATGCATGAATCACGGCGCATGTTAAATGAAGCAGAGTAAAAATATTCTTTTAAAATTCAAAGCTAATCCTCAGAAGGTTGGAAAATACCATGAAAATAAAAGTCATTACAGAAGCGATTGTTGCGAGTTTCCTCAAAGCACCACTGAGCAGCACATTGCTGACCATGTCTTCATAGTCATATTTCTTTGTTTAAAACAGAGTCTGGGGGTTTGCGGCTGCCTTTCATCTTCAGTGCATGCTTTGCCGGGGTAATGTAGCACCACACTACTGTTCAGTTGATGCATCAAATGCACCACCAGATGTTGTCTTTGTCATAATGTGTTTTTAATCACCATTCCTGAAGTCAGATGCCAGCAGGCAGTTTCCAATCTGATTTGCATCACTTCCTCTCCCTCATCTCTCCTTAACAGCTGAGAAGGCTGAGGGCATCGATCACTCTTAAGTAGCCTTGCTGTCAAACCGATTCTACACCAATTTTTGGGACCAGTGTGTATAAACATCGAGAAAAGGCAGACCTTTACAGCACATGGATACGGTTATTGTAGTCCGTCATCCTGGTCCTCATTCAGAATTTTTCTCTGACTTCATTTCAGATCTAGTTCTCCAGGCAGATAAGA
>JBAMYA010000004.1:12267540-12277768 GCA_037176975.1 Arrhamphus sclerolepis | reverse complement strand
CATCCATCCACTCATCCACCCACCCACCCACCCATGCATCCGTCCAAACCCACCCACCCATCCATCCATCCATCCATTCATCCATCCATCCACCCACCCATCCATTCACCCATCCATCCATCCATCCCAGCTACACCCACATTAACAGGGTTAATGCTGAAGGAGTTGCGAGTCCATCAGAGGCTTCAGAACGTTCCAACATCACTGCAGCTGGGATTATCAGCATGCTCAGCATTACTACCACAGCAGCACAGCTGCAGCATGGACATGTTGCCCTTAATAGAATGCAGTAAACTCTCAATCATATGGAAGACCTCATTGAAAATGAACACACACACACACACACACACACACACACACACACACAACAAGGCAGTAGTGGAAAATAAGATACCTCACACATATGGCATAAATTGCTCATGGTATAAATTAACAAGCCATAGTTGGGCACCCTTGAGAGGTGAACAGACAACTACACCTGCTCTTTCTGCTCATTCACATCTTTTACTCTATAACTTGACTGTACGGAAAAGACTGACACATCCTCTCTGAAAAATGAACATGCTTTTTTTTGTTGGTCTGTTTTTTATGCCTGATTCAATCAAATTCAGGATTACAGGGCGCAATGGAGCCCATCTCAACTTTCATTGGATAAGAGGTGCAGAAGGCAGATTGAGGTCCATCACAGAGACAAACAAGACTAACCACCATGCCACCACCAAAACCCGCAAAACCACTGGATGATGATAATGAGGTATTCAAAACTCCACACACAGAAACACACACACAAATGAAAAAACATGTGGCCAAAATTCAGAACAGGAGCCTTCAGGCTGTGAAGCAACAGAACTAACCAAAAAGACATTACTCATTATTTGTGGCTTATTTCAATGTGCTTAGTACCTACTGGCCAGAGGACAGCAGCACTGGTTGATAAACGATAAAAAAGAAGAGAAAAAGTGAACCATACTAGCAAAATAAAAAGAGAACTGAGGAAAGTACATTCTTATGCACTCAGCTGATCCATTTTGAATGCAACCTAAAACTTTTAATAAATACAATAAATGTTTCCATGGATTTTCTCCCACCTCAATAAAACTCAAAAATACAATTATCAAACAGTGGCTATGATTTATCTTTTGGTATTTACTGTATACCTGTAATGTTATGAGTGCAAGATGCTTCTTTTGACTGTAATTCAAAAAAATTAATGAAGAAAATCTATTTTTTCTGTACAACATCTTTTTGAAAGTTACTGAAATCTGAAATGCCAAATTACTACTAGTGACCATGAGCTGAAAAGAAACGTTGTGAGAGCCACTTTAGAGAAGTGGCTCCTTACCTCTGTGCAGATGGTGCATCCTTTTCAGTGAAGGAGAGTCCTGAGAAAACACTTAAAGACCCAATCAGTGCTCTTTAAAACTTCTCATCACTCAAGAAGGCTCATTTGTGTGACAAACCCCCAGATCTCCTCTGTTTCTCTCTGAGATATCATGTTTCATCCTCCCTGGAAAGAGAGAGGACACGTATCCAGACAAGCACCCTGTGTATGCTAAGGTGTTTCCCATTTATTTCTTTTCTTCCCTGTCCATCTTTGCCTTTGTTCTGTGTGACTCAGTCCATTCATTTCCCAGGATTTCTATCTATAATCCATGTATTCACATCAGACTTCCAGACCTTCATATCTCGATAGGGGCAAGCCAATTTGATGACAAGCAGTAGTCAAAAAATATATTTTCTTTCACCTTTCAACACCATGAGCCTAAACAGCTCCCACCTATCCTATTTCAATCTTTTTTTTTTCCACATTTACTCTCAGTCCATGACTTTCCTCATTTTTGGCACGTCCAGCCACTTCCCCCAACCCATTTCTCTGCGTGGCTCCTCCAAAGGCAGAGGGCTGTCGGCACAACTTCTGCAGGAGAACCGCACCATGATCAGACACATCAGCACCTCCACCGCACACAAGTGCGTCAACACACACATGCAGGCATGCAAACGCACTTGCACATGTCAGAGCCGTCAACAACACACACACACACACACACACACAGGTTTGCATGTCATTAGGGACGTCCACATAGCTCGTATAAAAGGCTGTCCAACAGGAAGGGAGCAGGACCAAAGAGAAAGGAAAAGAGGTGAGCGGGTGTGGGTTGGGGGTGGGGGTGGGGAGAGAGGGTCACGGCAATGACAAGAGAGGTGAAGAAGAAGGTGATGGAGGGATGACAAGTGGGGCTCATGAAAGCAGTGGGGTAGAAAAAGTCAAGGGGATGAGAGAGTGGAGATTTGTTGATTAGCAACCCTTGAGGGCTGCTTTGACCATCATTGAGACTGTGCAATATGTAAGTGTGTGTGTGTGAGTGTGTGTGTGTGTTTTCAACACAAAAGCTCCTCCTTTTCTGCTCTGTGCTTGTTTTAACCCAGCTACACCACATCTCAGCATACCAACCACCTGTCACTGTGCTGTGTTCAAGTGTGCCCCCTTTTTCTTCCACGGCACCTTTTATTATTTCCATTTTTTTCCTATCTTGTCACTGCTAATCTCAAACTTCCTTGTAGGCCTACACCCTTGTTTCTTTACTTGCTTAAATTATTTCATTTTCTTCACAGCTTTCGCTTCTGACGTCTGCCTTTCTTTCATATCTTCCTTCTCCTACTTCATCATGTCTTCTCTCTGTCCTTTCTCTCTCTTCCACATCTTCTCTTTACCCCGAGCTTTTTAAGAAGCATTTCTGTTCCCTAAACCCCTGACTAGTGAGAGACAGAAAAAAAAGTAAAGCAACAGAGGACAGTATGTTGAAGTAAAGTGAAATGAACAGCAAAGAAACAGAGGAAGAGAGAAAGAATGGGTTATTTTTGGCAGACATAGATAATAAATACAGATGTGGCATCAGAAAAGCAGCCATGAGAGTGGGAGAGAGCACGGTTACCAGATACAGGCAGAGGAAGAGAGGTAACAGAAGTGGCCAAGGGCAAGAGAGCTATGATATAGTGAAAGAGGAGGGAGGCAGATCACTGGGATACAAAACTACATGTAGGAGAGTGGGGTGGAGATGACATCAAGATTAGAGTAAGCAAAGGGCTGAGATAGGAGGAAAAGGTGGTACAGCAACAAGAGAGAAAGGAGAAGAGAGGCTGAGAAGGAGAGAGTTTATACCCAGATCAATGGATGGCCTGTCCTCTGCTGTGTCTGCATTTCCTCTGGGCTCTTACAATAAGGCCCTCTCACTGCACTTGGGAAAAAGAGTGTGTGTGTGTGTGTGTGTGAGTGTTTATGTGCAAGTGTGTGTGGGTTGGTGCATGTGTGTGAGGGTGAGAGGAGACCGTTGTACACTCTGGTAATTTTCTCAGTATTAGAGGTCAATGTTGGGTCTTCCAGTGGAAATTTCAGCTTGTAGCTTCTTGCAGGGTGAATATAATCTGTACAACATGGCAACTATCACTCATTTACACACATTTACATGCAGGGGGCCGTCCAGATGAGGGAATTTAACTGTACTGTCCTTGTCTGACATACCAATACAAGAGAGGAATCTCTTTACTGGACAGAATTTGTGCAATTCAGCTATGATAGTTGATGATATATACAGGAGGTACAGAAAGTATTCAGACCCCCTTCAGTTTTTCACTCTTTGTTATATTGCAGCCATTTGCTAAAATCATTTAAGTTCATTTTTTCCCTCATTAAGGTCCACACAGCACCCCATATTGACAGAAAAACAAATTGTTGACATTTTTGCAGATTTATTAAAAAATAAAACTGAAAACATCACATGGTCATAAGTATTAAGACCCTTTGCTCAGTATTTAGCAGAAGCACCCTTTTGAGCCAGTACAGCCAGTCTTTTTGGGAACGATGCAACAAGTTATTCACACCTGGATTTGGGGATCCTCTGCCGTTCCTCCTTGCACATCCTCTCCAGTTCTGTCAGGTTGGATGGTGAACGTTGGTGGACAGCCATTTTCAGGTCTCAATTGAGTTCAAGTCAGGGTTCTGGCTGGGCCATTCAAGGACAGTCACTGAGTTGTTGTGAAGCCCCTACTTCGGTCTTTTAGCCGTGTGCTGAGGGTCACTGTCTTTTTTTTTCTTCAAGGTGAACCTTCGGCCCAGTCTGAGGTCCTGAGCCCTCTGGAGAAGGTTTCTGTAAAGGATTTCCCTGTGCTTGGCCGCATTCATCTTTCCTTTGACTGCAACCAGTCGTCCTGTCCCTGCAGCTGACAAACACCCCACAGCATGATACTGCCGCCACCATGCTTCACTGATGGGACTGTATTGGACAGGTGAGGAGCAGTGCCAGGGTTTCTCCACACATACCGCTTAGAATTAAGGCCAAATGTTTTATATTGGTCTCATCAGACCAGAGAATCTTATTTCTCACATCTTGGAGTAATTCAGGTTTTGTTTTTTTTTGTTTTTTTAGCAAATTCCATGTGGGCTTTCATGTCTTCCACTGAGGAGAGGGTTCTGTTGGGCCACTCTGCCATAAAGCCCTGACTGGTGGAGGGCTGCAGTGATGGTTGACTTTCTACAAATTTCTCCCATCTCCCGACTGCATCTCTGGAGCTCAGCCACAGTGATCTTTGGGCTCTTCTTTACCTCTCTCACCAAGGCTCTTCTCTTGATTGCTCATTTTGGCCAGGCAGTCAGCTCTAGGAAGGGTTCTGGTCGCCCCAAAAGTCTTCCATTTAAGGATTATGGAGGCCACTGTGCTCTTAGGAACCTTAAGTCTTTGGCCAGAGCTGTGCATCGCCACAATTCAGTCTCTGAGCTCTACAGGCAGTTCCTTTGACCTCATGATTCTCATTTGGGTCTTATACAGACAGGTGTGTGAAGTCCAGTCAGTATAATCAAACACAGTTGGACTCCAATGAAGGTGTAGAACCATCTCAAGGATGATCAGAAGAAATGGACATCACCTAGTTAAATATATGAGGGTCACGGCAAAGGATCTGAATACTTATGACCATGTGATATTTCAGTTTTTATTTTTCAATAAATCTGCAAAAATGTCAACAAATCTGTGTGTTTCTGTCAATATGGGGTGCTGTGTGTGCATTAATGAGGAAAAAAATGAAATTAAATTATCTTAGCAAATGGCTGCATATATATATATACACATATAACCTGTTACCAGCACACAGGAAGGGAACTGAAAAACAGTTTGCCTGGCAGCAAATAGCTTCCATATCAGGTGAACTGGTTAGCTTTACTCGTCTGTAAATTTCAAGTGTTTTGTCATCCCTCACAGTTGTTCTTTGTTGTTAACTAGTTTTTTTGGCGTTTTGTTTCTAATACTTCTGAGTCAGAGAGCCATGATGCGAACTCTGGCACATGGATTGGCTAATTTGGGTTGGACTGAGCACACACCATACATGCAGGAACAAATCAAGTCCAAATTACTATTCTGCAGTGTTTTAGTCTGACTTTGACAAATAAGATCTAGAAAGATTTCACCAAATGTCAACTAAAGGTTGAACCAACTGCATGGCCACACAGTCAGTGCAGGAAAAGTGGAGCACAGAGCACTTAAGATAGTTAGGATTTGACTGAATATAGACTTACATTTGATTTTGTACAATTCATATTCATGACTGTTGATTTTCATTTGTATTCTGGATTTGGTTGATTTACAGCAATAGTTTTCTAACGTCATGGCTGTCGGAGTGAGAGGCCATTTGTTGCCATCTGTTGAATGTGAGAGTGAAGGTGACTGTTAGTCCTGTAAGACAGACTATTAGCAGGAAGTCATTGCCTTTGCTTACTTTCCTTGACACCTTCCAGCACCCTCAAGACAGTAAATCAATCAGAAAAAAATCAAAATACAGTGTATATGATTGACCATTTTATGTTCAGTTAGCTGTTGATTATTATAAGGTAGTAAAAACTCTTCTAACCAATTTTTCAAATCGAAGAAAACTTTCTGATGTTACTTATTCAGTCCCAAATGCATGGGGAGATGGCCAAGGAGATTGAGGGAAGATGTATGCAGAGGGTGACTAAAGCTTCTGATTTTCAAAGAGTGGGTGGAAGAACCTGGCAACTGCATACTTGAGGCAATTTAGATGATCTACTGAGTAAATAAAAACTCTGGACAATGTGACAGAGACTGAAAAAGAGAATGAAATGCATTATTTGCAGGAGAAATGGAGTATTTGTTAAAGAGATCTCAAGGCATCATGTGACGGTGGATTGGTGGAATGCTGAACTGAACTTTGAGCTCTGGCTTTTTTTAAAATGCAAATTATTTTGTAAAAATAAATGCATTTACAGAGTTTCAGAAGTACATTCATGGGAAACAGCAGGCACAATGTGCTTACAAATTCATATCTACAATGTGAACTTTCCTAAATCAACTGCTGGAAATCCACTTAGTCACGCTTCAGTGTTGGATTCTCCATTTAACAGATTATAATTTAAAATGTGCTGTTCTACAGATTAACTTCAGTTTGGTCTGTGACTGCATATATTTGGAGACAAGCGATCTGCCCGGAAGAAGGCCACAGTCAGGCTGAAGACCTGCACGGGGATATCAGCTCGCAAGGGTGTGTGCAAGAGAAAGAGAGATGGGGTGAGACAGTGTGTGAGGAGGCGTGTGCATGTGTGTCCTCCAGCAGCCATGATGCATTAGTGTAACCTGATGCCTCTCCTCCCCTGTGAGCCTTAACCTTGAGACGGACAGAGAGCAATGGAGGTTGCAAAGGCACAAGTCTGCTACAAATGAAGCTGCTGGTCTTCATCACTGAATATGTCTCATATTAGATGGCTCAGCTTTTTCAAGTCATGATGTCAGGGATCATCTGCATCTTCCTGCTGAGCATCATCAGTCGGTTAGTCAAAGACTCCCGCTAATGTTTTTGACTTGGTTTGATTTAGTCAGCTGCCACAACAAATTTGGGTTTCACACCGAACCCATTTCTAAAAATGAAAATATCCTTTAAATTAAGCTACTAACATCATGAAAAGCTGTTAAAAAAAACAACAACAAAAAAACGAATGAAAGAAAGAAAGAAAGAAAAGGGAAATTATGTTTCTTTGTTTTTCTGAAAATCTTTTCCATGGAACCCATCACAATTTATTTGCATTTCAAGACATTTGTGATCTTTAACTAATTATTTGAATGTTTATTTGAATAAATGTGTAGTTGTCTTTATTTTCCTTTCTTTTATTTTGAGGAAAATATCACCTCCATCAATAAACAGTGACTGAATGTTTGTTGTTCTTTTTTTTCCATTTGATTTTTTTCAATTGTATTGCACGTCTTTCTTAATCAGCATGTTTATATCCATACATTGAGCTTCTGTATCACCTTAGTTTGGAAACTACATTGATACACAAATAGTATTTTTACATTTTATATTTGATTTGAATGTCCTGTCCTGCTAATTAGCATCAGAAAATCGTTAATGGGATACCCGTATTAAAGCATAAAGAGTTTGTATTAAAATAAAGGGCTGGGGTCTCATTTCTCGCTTCATCGTGAAAAACTGTGCTATGCCTCAAAGTCGTCCCTTCATCCAGGAACCTACAATAGTTTGGCCAATGAGCCCAATATTGCAAAATTCACTGCTGAAATTCCTCAGCGTGAATACTTTTAATAATAATGGGCAAGTCCTCATTTTATACCCCTGCATTAAATAATACTATTCCCAGAGCCCATTAAGGACCTTAATCATCACCGGCTGAAATACAGCGTCATAGAGATAATTACAGTTGATGATGTTAATAGATGATAAGATGATTCTTTCTGTGTCTTCCTTTCTTTTGATTTCATTTTCAGCAGTTTGCTGGACAGCTGATAGGCTCTCTGCAGACGTTATCTGTCTTGTATTTAAAACACAGTCTAACCAGGAATTGAAGCAAATGTGTCAGAAGAAGAAAGAGTAGAGAAGCAAAGAAAGATGAAACTAGTCTTTTTTTTTTTTTTTTCGTTAAGGAGACAAAGGGTATAAAAATAGACAAGTGGGAGGCAGAACAATAAATGATTTACAGGCATATGCAGAGTAAGGTCACCAGAGTTTAAATATTCATTATAGGTGTCAAGTCGAAGCTTTTAGCGCTCGTGGGATACAGTTTCGCTTCTACCCTTATTTGATGTTTATGTTCACTAAATTATGCATCAAAACGAATGTTATAAATACACTTTGTATTTTGTCATTGTTTCTGTAAGAAGGTACAGTCTTGTGTTGCAGCAGAACTGCCAAAGTTCAAGGCGAATCCCACTGCACCCACTGTCAGCACTTGAGGTGGTTTGAGCTACTCTGGGGGTCAGAAATATCTTAGCAGATATTCAATGGTACCAAAACAGAAAGGAAATGCAAAGAAGTACAGGTTGACATTTAGCTTCCCCAGCACACATTAAGGATGCCATATGACATTTTGATAGATTTACTGTTCCTTCCAGGGTTTAAATATATGAACTTTCCATTATAGAATGATTTCAACTTGAGATCCACGTTTAAGATTCACACTCATGTAACGTAAAGAGAAAGGGGTTCATACACATGGGACATGTGGGGTTAATGCTCCAGTGGTTTTTCACCAGCTGTTGCTGGGATGCTTTCTTCTATGTGGGAATTTGATGAAAAGCTTATTCTAACAGGTTACAGAATAACTCAGATCCAAGAGGATGGGACCGAAATCTGGCAGCAAAAATTCAAGTTTTGGTCAAAAAAAACAACAATCCATGTGGGATTTTTGAAATGTTTCTCTGTCTGCAAGAAATATTCTTCTCCTATTTGTTTGCTAATGATGAATATTTTGTCACGTAACAGAATGTTAGGATGCTTTAACATTGTTTGATTAGGTAAAGAGCACATTATTCTTTTTTTTTCTTAATTTTCCCCTGTTGCAGTTATAGCATCACAACAATTCCCACCTTGATCTGATTTATTCTTCTCCACTTGTTCCCCCAACCTTCCCGTCAGTTAATTTCTCTCTGCTCGCATCCACCCCCCCATGTTACTTGACCATTCTCAATCCATCTCTCCTCCATCTTTCCCTCTGAATCTTCCTCTCTTCTTCTCTCCCTTCTTTCCTTTTCTCACTTTGTCTCCTTCCCCACTCTGCTGGGTGTCCTGTTCCCTCTCTCTCTGGGACTGGCAGACCTCCTGACGGCTTGGTATTGATCTTCCTATCTCCTTACTGGTTAGATCTCTCTCTTGTTTTCTGCCTCTCTCTCTCTCTCTCTCTTTCTCTCTGTTACACACACACACACACACACATTAGGGTGACAAGATAAAAGGGTCTGTATGCCCCAAGGCAAAGCCAGCTAAACAAGAGACCAGGGGCTCTCAATGTCTAGCGAATGTATCAAGAAGAAAAAGGACTTAAGAAACTGAAGGCTGCAGACACACTGCCACATATCTGACGGGCTTTGTCAGAGCCTCCATTTGGTTTATTAGAAGGCTTATTTTTATCTGCAGATCAAGTTCAGTCAGAAATAACATAAATCTTGTATTCCGGTGGTGGAAACATGCTACTACAGCCTCAGAAAGCTAAAGGCAACCAGGATGCTTTTCTGGATAATAACGTTATTTATAAGCTTTGCTTTGGGGGAATCCTTAACTCTAAATGTGAACTCTTTGTTTCATGCTCTGCCTTAAAACTATTGATTTGACCTTTTTACAGTTTCTTGGAGCTATCAAAACCAAAAACTAACACAGTGAATAGGGGCACACATCCATTCAGTCCTGCATGTTATGTACATTAATCGATCGCTGCTGCTGCAGTCAATACAGAAACATATTGAGATGAAATTCTGCAACCACTGGCAGTCCCATACCTCCACAGTCTGGGACCAAACTATCCTCCAAGATGACAACACTCTTCCCCGCAGAGCAGGATTTATTAGAGACTACCTCCAGCATTTGGGAGAGGAGAAGATGGAGCGGCCTGCCATCAGTCCTGACCTCAACCCCGCTGAACGCTCGTGGGATCAGCTTGAATGTGCTGTTCGTGCCAGAGTGACCAGCACAACCACTCTGGCTTACTTGCTACAAATGCTGGCTGAAGTATGGACTCCATCCAGCAGCAGTGTGTGAGCAGGCTGGTGACCAACATGAGAAGGTGCCAGGCTGGACTTGAGGATGTGTTTGTTTCTTCCGCACGCTACCTGCTTGTTAAATCAGTTATCCGAATCAGAGCCAACACAGCAAACAAGAACACAACATTACAAATCGAAAGAAATGAAAGTACAATTATGGACCGTATGCAGACTGAAACAGA
>JBAMYA010000004.1:12239520-12260405 GCA_037176975.1 Arrhamphus sclerolepis | reverse complement strand
TATATATGTGTGTGTATATATATATATATACACATATATGTGTATACACGCGTGTGTGTGTGTGTGTGTGTGTGTGGTCAAACAAAGTATCATATAAAGCAGTCGCAGTGCATCATATTGGATATACACAGAAAATTGATCTTTTTTAAATTTATTTATTTTAGCATGGATTTAATTGACACGCTGAAAATGTATTTAAAATGACCAAAATCTCAGGCATCCTTTCACAAACCAAAGTAAACATCAGAAAATAAATAATTATCGTAAAAGGTGGCAAACATGAGTGGACACATTCCCTCATGTTAACTTCCCACATAGGACATGTCCACACCAATCATGACAAGGCATGACTGACCAATCAAAGGCCACTTAAACATCAATGGAGGCAAAACCCAGTACGATGCGGTTCACGTACTGTGATGATAGTCAGTTCAATTATCTTTTGTTTTGTGCACTAATTGTTTTAATATGCTCTTTTTTATTATCTCGTATCCTTTTGTTTTAAATGTAAGCTATATTAATACTTTTTTTTATTGGTAGTTACAATTTTATTTTTAAAGTTTTTGTTCTTTTAAGTTGTGCCTTTGCTCTTCCAAACACCGTGGGGTTGAGTTGAAGAGTTAAAAAATTGTGGCGATCAGGCCAAGCGGTACATGGCGACATGTTTGTGAAATCTACGGAGCCCGGCAAGGGCCAAGGAAAGAAAAAAAAAAGCCGGTGGAAATCTGTACTCACGGATTTCTAAACTGTGCTCTCAGTTTTGCTGGATGTAAGGAGAGGGCAGCTTTTAAGGTTTTAAGCATACTATCCAAGTTTGGATGCATGGTCTACACCTGCTAGGTAAGTTTTGTCTTAGATAAACTTGCAGTGCCATGTTTTAGACTGTATAAATAGTATTAGTAGACCATGCATCCAAACTTGGATAGTATGCTTGGATAGTATCTCCTTACATCCAGCAGGACTTTTGAGGTCCACCTTATCCAGCAATCTGTGCGCACGGATTGCAAAACTGAGAGCACAGTTTATTAAACCGTGCGCACGGATTAGAAATCCATGAGTACAGATTTCTACCGGCTTTTTTTTTTTTTCCCTGGCCCTTGCCGGGCTCCGTAGCAACCAAACAAAACAATGTGTAAAATAATTACAATGTAAAGTTTCCTGAACAAACAAAAAACTAAACAAAACGAATCCAGTCCAGTTTAATGTTTGACCTTTTGAGTTTTCACTTAATCCTTTTGTCTCCTACAAGACAAATTTGACATATTGTTCTTCACATGCTCTGTTGTTATTCATGTATACAACTTCTATGACATCAGAACAAAGAAAATAACAAGATCAAGCTAAAGCAAATTCTGCTTTCACACAGTATGTTGGTGTTTTCTGAAATCCATTTGTAAAGCCTGTCTCATTTTCTAGCAAGCATGCTGGGATTTTAGCCTATGATGCTTTTGTTTACAGCACCTCTCAGGAGTTTTACAGCAGACATGTCAAATGGGTTTGCAGCTCTAAGCTCTAACCATGGTGATGTTTGAGCAGTGCCCAATTCGATGCACCCCAAAGCTAACAAGAGGGTGTCAGGAATCGATAGCTGGCATGAGAAACGACGTGACTTTCATCTACTGTGGTTGCATCAATCATGCGATTGCCATTAGTTCATGTCTTGACATCAACTTGGACTCATCTCTCCTGCATGCTTTCTCCACTCCGATATCACTGTTTTCCCGCTGCTCCTCCACTTCCTTGTCTCTTACTCGCACTTCTTTTTTCTCCCTCTCCCCTCTGCCAGCGGGTTCAGCGGATGCCCCTTGTCACAGCTCCTATTTCAGCCTTCTGAAGTTTCCTAATTGATCGCAATTAGAGCTGCTACAGAGCGAAGCAATGAGGGGGATGGGTGGGCAGAGAAAGAGAGATGTGGATGAAAATTGAACATGCATGCACGCATGTGCGTCTGTAAGGCAGGCTCTCTGACACAAGTGATAACAATGCATGATCCTGTTTCAGAAATCAGCGTGTACATTATACCACTAGCAAGCAGCATCTGATCACACAACATACAGGGAGTGGCGGCAATACAGTAAGTAAACATAGAAAGATGGTGCATCTATATTAAAATAAAGTGTTGGAGTTGCTTTCTGATGGTGTTACTAACCAAGACTGTGTGTCACATACACAAACTTTACAAAGTGAGAGACCAAGAATCTTTGTGAGCATATTTCCAAAATTTTTGAACTATTCCTTTAAAACGTGAGCTTGTACATTAACATAAGAAATATTTTGGTTTCAGTCTGGCATATAACTGTTTTCAGCACTGATTTTCACAAACCTCAGTCAGCATTAATGGTGGAGCTACTTAGCTTTTTTTATGAGCAGACAACGGAAGCTGCTGAAGCTAAACTACAAAGTAAAATAATGGGAATCGGGATCAAGAAATGTTATCATGACAGTTCAAAGGTTGTGGTGATGGGTTTTGGAGGGGGAGCTTAGGGGAAGAGTTATATTGAGAAATGTGGAGAGACAGAAATACACAGGATATGTTGGAATAAAATTAAGAGAGGCAGCCAGTGACTTTTGTAAGACATTTGACAGCAAGAAGTGAGAAGCACAGGGAGCACAGGATTTGTAATAGAGAAACAGAGAGGCAGAATGACAAAGAGGAAGAATAACAATGGAGCCAAAGCCTCTTCCATCCTTCTTGCAAACGTCCCTGATCCCCCTTTTTCTCTCATTTAAATTCCTCTCCATTGTCATTTCAATCCTGTACTAACCCCCCACTGCCTGGCAAATACACACTCTCACAATCACACTCCAGCACTCGTGGACATTAGAGCGCACACGCATTGACCTCCAGCAGCAAGTAGGAAAATTCCAGGGTGCGGACACACACATCTCCTCTAATCCCTATCAGTGAGCTCACACATACAGGTACTGACAGTGTCTACTGAAGAGGTGGGCTCAGGTTTCACCAGACTATCACATACATCTCTGTGACCCCAACCATGGCAACATACATGGGGAATAGCTAGCAGCTTGTCACCAAACATCCACTGTCTGTCGACCACAGAAGGACAAGCAGACGAGCAAAGTGCTCAGCTGTGCCTTGTCAACATGTATTGTTGACATAGCTAACTTTATTGTATTCCTCTAGACAGTAAACTCTTACACAGTATACAGGCTTGTCAGCAATAGTATTTTACAAAGACATGCTGTTCTCAGTAGTGTTAGCCCAAAAAGTCCTCCAAGCTGTGCAACAGCACAAACAGAGCTCAAGAGGAATGTTTTGTCAGCATGATCAGGACACGGCTGGGTTAATGCAATTCTTGGGCTCATCACTCCCTTGTCAGCACCTCGAGGACAGAGATGGCAACTGACCCTGATCTAAATATCGCCTTGTCCAAGTGCAAAAGACTGTAGACAAAGCTACCTGAATAAGCAATGGCACTTCTAAATGAGAAAAATCTGTAACCAAAGACTTTTTATCTAATCAACTTAATTTAATTTGTCAGTCTACATTTCATCCTGCAACATATCCCAATAAATGTTGGAACGGTAAAGCTTTGCCATTCTGTAACACCACCCTCCTTTCTCACAACACATAAGAGAAGTTTCAGCATTAAGGACACCAAGCATTAAAACATTTCTACAAAACTAGAAGTAATATGACTCCACTACAATAGAGGCTAACCAGTTACCATGAAATGGTGCTATTTTTATCCACCGCGTGGCAGCAAGGCATTACAGATATAACAGCTTCTGGTAAACAAAGCAAGAAGCCAAAATGATAGTGATCCAGATCATTCAGCTTCTACCTCCCAGAAAAAAACAAAAAACATGGTGCGCTGCTGCGATGCTGCAGAGCGTACATCACATAGCTCCAAAGCAAAGAAGCTACAAATTTATCCCTTAATGGCTGATGTGATGTGGATAAAGTGGCTGAAAAATGTCTCTGCACAGAGATGATGGAAGGCACTGATTCTCTGTGAAGGACAGGACCAGACAGGGACACTGTTGACATGTTCACCTGCATTTTGAAAAGATCACCACTCACCGCACGAGCAGTGATCCTGTCCACTTTGCCTGAAATAACCCGCGCAGGGAATCCTGGAAGGGCACAAATCTGCAAAGCCCCGGATGGTGTGAGTAACACCCCCACTCCCACCCCACCCCACCCCAACCCCCCACAACACGCTCTGCAGGACTCTTGTAGCCTCTACTCATGCTTACAATGATAGATGACATTGGAGACTGAAAATATGAAAAGAAACATCCGATTACTAGCTGTCTGTTATGTACAGTCTTAATTAAGGTTTGGTAATTGGGTAACAGGTAGTGCATGAAAAAAACTGCAGCCAAAAATAATAACCACAGATCATCTCACTTCTTCACATTGTTGTGAAATACTGATGCTATTTTCTGACAGAGACTAACGTTATCATATATTAACCTCTTCTCTCTTAAAAATGGGTTTAAAAAACAATCCTCAGTGGCATCTTGTGTCTCATAGCAACTAATGAACTCTACTGAGAGGCATCGCAGGCAAAATGAAAGAATGTTAGCTATTCAGAAGAGAAACAAATACACATCCTGAGTGAACTTGGAAGAGCTCTCAGGTCATTTTGAATCCATTAGGGCAGAACACACTCTTAAGTAACACACACACACACAGACACACACACACAGACACTCTGATGGCCACATGTGCCCACACAATGACGCAAACACATAAACACAAACACTAAAGGAAAATTAGACTGTATTGTGTCTTAAGTGCAAAACCCCAAAGTCAATTCCAAAGTCAATTTGATGCCAAAATGCACTTGCAAAATAAATCAGGAAGTGAGACAGACAAATCAATGGCAATATGATCTAAAATAAAAAAACAAAAACAAAAAAAAAAACAAAAGCAGGAAGGTGTTTTTGCTCTGTCAACATCTGTAGGTGAGACTGGCTGTATGTTGCATAGGATGCAAAGAGCAAAGGCTTCCAGAAGGTTGTTAGAGGAATATGCACCTACTGAGAGCTCAGGACTTGGTGGATGCTCAATGTGTTCATTCCATGAAGACTAGTTGAAAAGCACCACCAATGGTCACTGAATTGTCTACCCAGTTCTTTTGCAAATTACTCACTGACCCTCATGTTTGTCAACATTTATTTGAGAAATTCTATGGTATTGGCGATATAGAATTTAGTGAATCAGCTTATGTGGTTGTTCCAGGCTTGGAATGTAGATGCAAACACATCATGAGTTGAACCAGTGACAGCACAGCTCATGATACAGCAATGGTTACGTTGAAAATGTTGCTTTGTTCTTCTTCTTTTTGCATCTTAGCATATGGCACACTGCTGCACTTTATGTGAAAAACAGTATATATTTTTCAAACCCTTGATATTCATCGAAATACTCCAGAGCCCACAGAGTGTTATGACGACTTGGTTAAAACTACAAGGCTCAGGCAAATTTACTTGGTTATCTTACACTTGAATATAGTTGAGCACAAAAACTTAATAATAATAAATGGAATAACGCAAAATCAATATAAAATGTCAGACAAAGTTCAAGTTATTAAGAGAGCCCTTTAAACAGGCAAAGGCAGGCATCTTCATTATTTTACTGCTCTAAATAAGAGGAAAACTTTGCTGGAGGCAAAAAATATGGGGCAAAAAGGACAATATCTTGCACAATTGCTAAAAAAGGAAAAAAAGATTATACATATATGATCACTGGAGACTGACTTTTTAAATATTATCGCCAGGCCTTTTCACATTCTTACCTGAACCAGGCCCAAAGACCCGTCTGGTCTCCTGAGTTTTCCTTTTTTCCTAATCATTTGCTGCATCTCATCTCTTTCTTTATTGACAATTTGCAACAACTCTTATGGCTTGCAGGCACCAAACACCCACAAGAGAACAGATTCTTTAACTTGAACTCAATTATGATTATGGTAAAAATAAAATAAATAAAAAATAAATACATGAAAAAAAGATAACTGCTGAGAAATTACATTCAGTAATTACATTGCCTTGCACCTGTTTTTCAGCAGTAGCCTAAAGCTTTAGCGGGCTTGTGTCCTTGGTTTAAATCCCTAATATGTGCAAGAGGGAAATCTGGCTGGTGAACACCAATGAGCAACACTCCAACCTTAAAAATAATGTGCACACATCCTATCAGCCTTCAAAGTTCAGCAGACGTGGTCTTCCCTGCGTGTAACCGTAGAGTCCTGAGCTGTCGGGGTGCGTGCACTGCTGCATGGAATCTGGATATCTGTCTACATGTGTGTCCGTACCGTCTGCATATGAGTTTGTGTGTGCGTGTGTGCATACCAGTGTGTTCCTGGGTGATGGTGTGTAATGTCTACATGCCTTCGCTTTCTGACTGTCGATGTATGTATGTCGCTGGCATCTTTGAACGGAGGGAACTCAATACGCCTCAGTGGAGTCCTTTCAACACCCATCGCTCCACACACACACACACACACACACATATCACAAGTCATTCTGCTGACACACGCATGTCACCACGGCAACAAGATACAGCCAAAGATGCGATATTGACGGAGGGGCAAAGACCACCATACCGGCAGGCCAAAGGTACTCAACGTGGGGGAGTAAGAGAGAAGTTAGGAGGTAGAATCGTACCACGAATATTTCCAGCTTTATTTCTGAAGCCAAACACAGAATCTAGGAGCAGCTCATTGGGAATCTCAGAGCTTAGAGGGAATAAAGATTGATTCTCACACAAGGTCTGGTGTACTTCTCACATATGCCAAACAGGTTCCCAGTATTTCTTTGGTTTTTCACACATGTGGCTCACATTGCTGATTTGATCTTGAGTGCTCACCGCAGAAAGCATCATCTTCAAAGAAGTGTGAGAGAAGATGTATGATATCACAGGACCAATTTATAAAATGACACAGAAACCCTGCTGATATGCTGAGCAGAAAAAACAAAGCACACAAGAAAAATATGTCCACAAAGACTTTTGAAGAGCCCCAACTCACTACATATATAAATAAAAAGAAAAAAACACAAGAAAAGCATGAAAAGCAAACAGAGAAAATCATTAAGGAGAACTAAACTTACTTTGGACTGACAGAACTGTTGTCGGGATCCTCCTCTTCACCCTGTCAACAACAAACAAAGAATAAACCGGGTTAGTCCGAGCATGAGGGATCGGGGTATGGCAGTTTCATTTCAGGAAATGAAAAAAAAAGGGGATTTAGGTATGCTGATAGCGAGGATGGAATCTGTCATACTTAATTTTTCATTGCATACAGAACACATTACTTTTCCAATAAATATTAATATAAGTTCAAAAGATTAAAGATGCAAAGCCATGTATTGGTCACAAAAGATTCTTCTTTTTTTTGTCTTTTAAAGGGTATTACAAAATATGAAATAAACTTAATTTGGATATAAAAATTACTATTACTACTCCCAAGTATGATACGCATCAGCTGCGTATAAAAAGTTAAATCTGAATGTGAAATCCCGTTTGGTTCCCAACTGCAGTCTTATCTACTTTGTGCATTCGTTTATTTTTCCCCTTTCCACCATCCCCCCTTCTTTCCATCTGGTTTCCATTCTCTCCACCTGCCCATCAGTCTGCAGCCAGGGACAGGTGAGCCTATTACACGCTCCTCACACTGCCTTCTGCACACACTCACAAGCACACGCAAAATAAAGCGCAAACACACACACACACACACACACACACAAACACACCAGCTCTTATGTCATGGTAATTTAACGTGCCACGCACATCAGCCAAATCTGCTGCTCTGTAAAACGCCTGTTACCGCAGCCACGCCGCACTCCTGATGAAGCGGTCTAGTGTCCAGAACAAAAACCAGCAAACAGCCCTTCAGGAAATACAGCGACGCAGAAGCACGGACCGGATCCGGCTGACAAGAGTCTCGCTTCGAAACAAAATGGAATAACCAAATTTATTTAAAAAGCACTAAAATGTTCAGTGTAACTGTATGCATTAAATACTAAATACAACTTTAAGAAAGTGCCATATAAATAAAATAATAGTTACTTGACAATGACCAAATAGCCTGAGATAAAGTACTAAAGTACTGTTTTACTTCACAGCACCCTAAACTTGTCCACACCTAAACACCTGTCCACAGGTGATAGAAGTTGGTCAACTTTTTACATCTTGGCAACGTCTATAAGATGTATTTGTGTTGTGCAGTGACTGTATAGAATAATCAGCCGTAGAGAAGAATTATTCTAAATGGCTCTGATAATATTGCTGTCTGGGAGAGCACGTCATTTTCCCCGAAAAGATGATTGGCCAGTGGGCGGGGCTTTATAAAGGACTGGATTCAATCCTGACAGTTACCCTGCTCCGGAGCAGGTTAGCCGTTCACCGTATGTTACCCAGGTGATGCACCTCAATAAGCAAGTACCCAGTTTCATGATACAGAAAACCCAGGATTAACCCTGAAGTTACCTCGCTAAAGCTAAATCTCGCTTTGTGATACAGGCCTCTGTTATGATGCTAAAACTCTGAAGCCACCAGGAAAATCACCAATGGAGCTACAGCCAATGAGAGGGCAAGAACTGGATGGATGTAACTGTGAGGAAGAGAGTCCCACTAAGCAATGTGGACATGGTGTTAGCTTACAACCAAACACAGCATGCCACAGTTCTTGAATCCAGTAAGTGTTTTTTTTTGCTGTTCTGTTTTGTTTTCTTTTTGTTTTATTTTTCTTTCATTTGTGTTCTGAATAAATAAAACATGCAGTTTGCACCAATGTTCTTTCTTCTCTTGGACCATTTGTTTTGGAGAGCAGTTTGGTGACTGAGAGGTGGGGCCTCTCAGAGGGGTAGGGCCAACACCATGACAACAAAGTCAGGATTTCTGGTTATAAGACAAGAGAGCTTTGTATTGTCTGAAAATGGCCTTATTGTGCACCACTGAGGCTGGATTAGCTACCGTTACAAAGGGTAATTGGAATACTGGTACAAACTAAGAGTACCTTTACCTTTAAGAGTACCTTTACCAATACTTCCAGACATGGCGGGTCCCTCCATGTCTGAAAATAGTGGTAAAGGTGCTCTTAGCTTGCTGGAAACTAAGAGCACCTTTACCACTACAGGACTGTTGATCAGCGTTAGTATGTGATGAACTGAGAATGTGCTGATCACAGATAGGGGACATTTTCTCTTCTTTATCTTTTCCTGCTGTTTATTTTTTTAAATGCAAAGTAAATTCAGTTCATTTAGAGACATCAGTGGCTGAAAGGTTGCTACGCTGATTCCTGCTTGACTGCTGGATAGAAAGAAAGGGAAGATAAAAGGATGTTGCTGATGCTGCCATGCAACATTTGCTATTATGTGAAACATAAACTTTTAAAAATACAAGAATGTTCTACCAGGCAGAGACACCAGCTGTACTTTTCTAATTCAGCAGTTCTTGAGCTCTCAGGTTGACACAATAAGGTTTCACAACAGCTGAGAACACACACGATAATAGCAACACTAAACAAAAAAGATGCAAAATAACCCAAGATAAAACCAATCAAATCAGCAAAAGCAAATCCTGCAGGCCTCTTTGCAGATCCAGAGAGGGAACTTGACAGTATTAGAGAGCTAAAATCATTTACATGGAGAGTGAATCTTGATTATGCAAGCAAGAAAGAAAGACTACATCAGAATAAGAGAAAGAATTAAATATATAGTATCAACGACAAACAGGGATTAAGATGGATTGAAGAGAGTGTGAACAGTGAGAGATGATTCTCCGAGATAATTACACACTCAGCATGTGTCTTTTCAACACCATTTCCAAACTTTTTACTGATTACGTTTTAATCATATTTAGTCATTATACTATGGCATCAATACATGTGTAGTTTTGCACTTAAGTGGGCAAATCCTGGTATAATCTGTAAATCATGGCTGTGCATTCTGATTCAGGTAATATTGTACATGCAACAGAAACAGAAAAGACCAGAGTCTTTAGTCTTTATCTTGTCTCCCGATCGGACATGAATAATGCACTTTATAAACAGATGTGTGAGCGACTGCACAACACTGGGACATTACATTTATTACATTTCCACTTCTTTTAGTTTTGCATCAGGAAAAAAAAGGCTAAAAATTTTTCATTCACTTTCCTGAACTATGACTGATGCTAAAAGGTTGTTAAATCGTATTTTTGCGATACAAGGTGAGGCTGCTATAAATAAGTGGGCTTAAAGAAGTCCTGAAAGCGCAACTGAGGCGACCATTGTACAAAATCCAGTGTGAATTCAGGCAACATTTCACATATTCTGCCTTTCTGATCTGCTTCCCTGGCTGAGGGCTATTATTAGCAGGCAGGGAGATTGGGTTAAGAAAATGGAGGCTACAAGAGCACAGAGACTCTAAAAAGACCTGTCAGCTTTTTTTAGGGAACATATTAACAAAATAAGCAACAGAAATGCATACTCTCAAAAATAGTTATTTAATCTAACCAGGTTAAAATCGGGTATAAAATAAATTCTAATGGTTGTCACTTTCTATCTGACAGCATTTTCTCATGTCCTCATTAGGTGTGGACAGAGCAAGGGACAAAATCATCTGAAATGCAACTTAGAAGACAAAGAAGGAAAAGAATAACAGAAGTAAAGAAAGTGAAAGAAAATATGATGGAATGAGGAATGCACAGTAAAAATACAAGAGGTCGAAAAGGCAAACTGAAGGCAGTGGGTTCAGAATATAAACCTCGTAATCTGCTTCATAACTGTCATCTGACATCACTGAGCAGATGCTGCGTCTTAGACCCTGTTGCTGCCTACTTTAACCAAACTGAGGGGTCTCTCTGCTGTACTGTTGTGAGAGCAAAGAAGACGAGGGAAGAGAGAAAAGCAAAACTGGACTCGGGTGAACGTGGCCAACAATGTAAAACCAACACAATGCATATATTAACTTTATGATGCATTTGCATAAGAAACTAAGTGGTGAATCTTTTAAAAGCTGCATGCAGGCTGCTCGGCTGCTACATAAAAAATTCATAGTCATCCAAATATACATATCCTAACAGACATTTTCTCTCCCTTTGTGTGTTCATCCTCTTCTCTGTTAATGGCAGGACGTAGCTTGCACAATAACTGAGCCAGCTAAACAAACATCGACTGAGCTGGCTGAGAGATAAAATGTTTAAAAGTAACTATTGGTGGGATTTGGGGTGGAAAAACTCCTTCAGTGCTAGCTGTAGTTCAGGAGACATATAAGAAAGGAGTTACACACTTGCTGGTGTTGGTTTAAAACTACTTTACAAGCTCTTCACTAAATCATGCTAGCAATGCTAGCAATTTAGCACTCCACAATTATCTTTAGCTCAGTTTACTTTATGTTCTTTAAGAAGTACAAAGGAAAGTAAAAGTTTAGATAAGATTGATTGTGTTATTATTTAATGCATTTCTTTGTATGTTTTAGAAAACATAAACTACAAATTCTCCCACTTTTGGTCTTTCTGTCATGCAACTCTTTCGCTTCGGATCTGTGGATTTATAGCTTCAGACGGATGCATGACATTGTCCTAGCTGTTAAATATTGTCATATTAAAGGTATAGTGATTTGTTTTTTATGGACACTGAGAAGTGGGTAAATAAAACTCTTTATTTACAGCATCTCCTTCCCCTGACTTGCTTTGTTTGCCACATAGATAAATGCACTGAGGAACTTTATAGATCCTGGAAAACAGACGAGCAAAGGGGCCTGAGCCTGAGCTGCATTCACTCGCAGCTCATGCAAATGCACTTCTCACTACTTATTAGGCTTAAAAACAAGTGCACAGAAACACAACTGAATGGAGAATCCTCCTAACTTTTAATATTAAAGTCTACATAGTGGATTTACATTTTTTTCATTCAGAAAATAACATAAGTGCTATTTGATTTTTAATTAAAGGGGCGTAGACTACACAATACAATTCAAAGTGGTTTAAAAGTCTTTTTTAATATAGAACTTTTTAAAGTATTTTCAGAGCTCATCCATGTTTGTGGGTTTAGATTATTATTATTATCATTATCATTATTATTAACAAACACCTATCTAAAAACAGAAACAAACTGCCATGCTGGTCTCAAAGTCAATTATCATTTTAAGTGGTCAAGTGACTTTAAAGTGACCCCCAACTTCTTGCTTTAGTGTGCGCTTTTAAGACACCAATGCCAAACAAATACTTCTTATGTATCAGGCTTTGACAAAAGGGCAGAATTTGAAGGCTGGAGGAAGAACATGTTTGTTACCAGCAAATGAACCCTAACAACAAAGTTCAGTCTGGAGTAATAGCAAGAAAGTACAGGTTGGAGGGGAAGAGAAAAAAAGTACATAAAATAAAATAAAAGAATCTCAAGACAAAGAGATGGACAAAACAAGGAAAGAAACTCTGGAGGGGAAATGAGGAGATGCTGCAAGACTGTCTCCTCTTCACGAGATGGAAACACAGTCACAGCAAGAGTGAGGGAGGGACGGCACAATTGAAACTATTTTCTCCCCGACTGATAATAAATGGCTGTCACAGGTTTAGATAGGACTGTAGGGCAGTGACAGGAAAAAAAAAAAAAAAGGGGGGGGGTACAAGTTGAAATGAATTGAAAGGGTTGATTTAACAGAGAAAATAGGGAGTTGGTGACAGCTTACAAAGATGGTGAGGGGAAGTTTGGAAGCACGTTTTTGTATGGTGCTGAAGGAGAGAGACACTCAAGAAAGGGGAAAAAAAGTGTGGAGTTCCCATAAATGTACCTGTTGTAGGTGCACGGTTCTACGATATGATTCAGTCTGAGGTGAGTGGCCGAGCAGTTTTTCATTCATCTAACTGTCAGACAGTTAGATGAAAGTCTGTTTCAGCCTCTCACACTCAAATTATTATTTTAACAGTTCATAAAGCTTGTCGTTCAGGTTTTAACCTCATCTCTACCCACTGGCAATACCTCCACTCAGACATTTGGGGTGATGCACAAAAGCGTAACCTCCCCACCTGCCACATACAGGTGGTGGTGAGATTTCTGAGCAGCAGCAAGCTTGGGAAAACAAAGATGGACACCATCTTCTACTTAAACAGACAAATGAACCAGACAGGTGAATGAGAATGGAGTCACCTCACATTTGGAGGTTAGACGGAGTTCCTGTGGCTCACTTTTTTGAGTAACCCCCCATTAGATATAACGTCAGCTTTTTGATTCTCAGGCTGAGTTAATTCAAACAAGTGTCCCACCACTTCAGCTACCTCAACAAGAAGGCGACCATCGAGTGTGTGTGTGTGTGGACTAATCTAACTCAACTTTCAGCCTCTGCTGGATGTTGCTGAAACCCTTCAGGACTCCTCCAAAAAAATGAACTCATATGATATTTAATATGGCTTCACAAGGCCAGAGGGAAGAACGAGGCCCGGACAGCTTGTCAGATTAAAGAGTGACAGCAACCCAAGGCAGTTCTGTAGACAGAAGAGATTTGGTGGGCTGAAAAATGGATGAAAATGTCCTGCGTTTAAAAAAAAAAAAAAAAGTAAGGTGGTCTAGTAGAGGAGGAACTGGGTGACGTCCGCGTTGGAGACAGAGAAAGACATAAAAGCAAACTTAAAGTAGTTAGTTAAAGAGGTTTTTACAAAATACAAATAAGCAAGAAAGCAAAAGCTTCAAAGTTAAACATAGAACAGACTGATTGATTAAGCAAGTGGGTGGAAACTGAGAAAGATTAAAATGGCTTGTAGGAGTTTAAAAAAAAAGATGAAATAAGAGAAGACGTAAAAGTGAACTAGAATGTACTTTAACTGCCAATCAAAAATGAGTGCTGGGCAAATAAAGGGATAAAGATGGTGGGAGGGCAGAGAATGAGAGAGAGAGGTATGTTGGAAAAGTGAGATGAAACGAAGGAGGGCTTGGAGAAACACCTGAGGTTTGTAAGGGTTTAGGGTAGGTTGGCTCAGCTCGATAAGATGACTGCCACCTTATCTGTGGACGTCAGACTGCCAACACACACACATACACACCAACATATCAACACAAATGCGGCAGTTTGGCCAGGGAATAATAGACAAAACCCAGAAGAAGGGTGTCTGGAGCTATGAACACAATGATTTGTGCATTGCTGCTGTATGGTTTTGTGTGTATGTATATTGTACATATGACATCGAGGGATTGAGGTGGAGAAGAAAAAGCAGAAAGGATGAAAAGAAAAAAATGAAGAAAAGAAAAGTTGCAGAGCAGCGGTTCTAATTAGGTTGTAACTTCATTTATTTTCCAGGCCTGAGTGACTTAATCAGAAGGTGCAGAAACATACCTTTGTATAAAGAGAACACAGCTTAAGGTTCACGATGGAACACTGAGGCCATCAGACAGTGTGGTGGCATGAAAATACCATCTAGTTACTGAAACTGATCAGACCTGCCCTGTATTCACTACAAAACCTCCTACTGATGGTCCACGTATGGGTTGGAGCATGTTTGTTGAAGAGGGAAACATCTCAGATTTGAGATTTTTTTCAGATTAGTATGAGAAGATAATAATATTTTTTTGCATGATTATGAAGATTTGGTCTCCTCAACAGATTTTTTGGAGCACTTATTGTTCTGTCATGGTTTTAAATTGATGGTCCAGTTTTTTGGTTTTCATGTTGGGTGCTACAGTAAACGTTTGTATTCTTTTTCTGATTTCACATAAATAAGATGGAAATCCAGGTTTCTTTCTGCCTATCCGTATTTAACACAGGAGCCTTAATGTTTTGTTGATGTGCATCGACTGCAGTCTCGATTTTGCAGACTTCTAAGTGCCAGCTCTCAGTCCAGCGTCTGCAGGTTTTGGTGGTGACATGCTGACTCCCACCATGGTGTTTATACAGCCTGTGTTTTAATGGTGGAAGGCAAGGTGGTCCGTGGGGGGCCGCTAAGGTGTGATGCACGGGGCTGAGAGAAATTCAGGAGCGAAAGAGTGTGAAGGAGGAGATGGAAAAGCAGCAAGAACACACTAACGGGCGGGGGGATCAAATACATATATATCAATATATATATATATATATATCAATATATATCAATATATATATATATACACACAAACACACGTACATGTAAACAGCTGATAGGAAAATTAAGCTTTTTCTTTTATGAGGCAATACCAAGGTATAAGGTGAAAGAAAACGCACAACACCTTCGTACAAGGAGCATTATGGGCCCCTAAAAGTGCTCTGGAGAACAAATAAAAACCTGCCTCCAGAAAGGTGATCATTGGTTACGGCTTTTAATGTATTCATTCATAGCTTTTTTTTTTCTTTTTTCTTTATTTTACCCTGAGGTAACAAAGTAATAATGTTGTAAAATAGAATTTGAATCAAAAGGAACATGAGGGAGAACTGAGAACCCTTCTAAGACTTCCCTCTGGGACGTCACAAGTTCTCCACAAAAAACACACACACGTCTTTGCAGACATCCCACAAACACCCCATTTAAGGGGACAAACTGTACGCCCCCCAAAGGGGATCAGCATAGTTTATATTGTGATTATAAAACAAATCAGCATCATGATCCACCATCATTACTTTGGCAGATAGTCAGGGACAGAGATTGGATTTTTATACCCTGGTTGCTTTCATGTGAAGGCTATGAGAGCCAGTCTAATGATTCAACGGTCATCTCCTGCCATAAATGTTAATTAACAGCCTTAGCTACTGGACATTCATTTCCTGCTACAGCCGAAAGGAAGGGCTCGTAAAAAATATCGTGCGTGTGCATGTGCTTATGCCAGGGGTGTGGATGCCGCTGTGTGTGTTCATACACGTGTTCCCTGCCATGTGTGTATGTGCAGCTTCATATGTGACAGTGTGCGAACATCTGAGTGTTTCAAGGACATGCCGTAATGCAAATCATCCCAAAGGCTCCTCTGTCCTTTTCTAACACAGCAATAAGCCGTCAGCACAAACCATAACTAGCTCGTCACATCATGACTTCATAATAAAGCTATACTGGATCAAAGTCAGGTAAAAGTCAAACCACGGCCACGTGGAGGCGTACGCCCGCACCAGGTCATGAGGGGGTTACTCTGCGACAAGAGATGGTATTGAGAAAGTAGTGCTCCTTGTGTCCAGAATGAGAGAAAATTAGTATTATAACACCACTGCATGGCTAAAAGGAGGCAAAGGTTAATCTTTAACGCCACCTGCCACTAAACGGCAGTCTAAACTCATCCCTCGGCTGACCCAGCACCCTCCCTACTGTTTTCTTTCTTCTTTCAAGTACGACTTATTTTTACCTGAGTGATGCGTTAACCCTCCCCATTACAGGCAGTTTCTTTGGTGTCGAGATAAGCGCTCTTGCGATGTTCCACTTATTTTTTCCATATTGCGTATTAGTGATTTGTAGCTCCCCACCAATCTCCATCCTTTCAATCATGTTGAGTTGATGTCTTCGCTACACGATATTTTGGTTCAAACCACTTTCCCAAGACGACAGGATGAAAGGAAAATTATCATTTCAGTCGGATGGAGTTGGCTGCAGCTGGACAGCAAATGCTACTTTTTGCAGTTTTGTTTTTCCTTTTCCTTTTTCTTTTATTTTTTTAGCTGTTTTTTTTAAGACTGTTACTTCAGTTACCCTGCAAAGCTGGCTAATTAATGAGAAAGCAAAAATAAATAAATACATAGTGTTATCCTTGGTACTGGACAGAGCTAATGGATACAAGACACAAGTCTCTCCTTCCATCTCTTGTTGATGTCTTCCTTCTCCCCCCCCCCCCCCTTCTCCCCCATGCCCCATCTATCACTCCATTTATCCATCTTGCTCCCATCTGCCTGCTCCTCTTCCACCTCTTTCTCCTCTCTTATCTAAATATGTTGTAGGACACCACCATTTTTGGATGCCGTCTGATTCTGACCATGAAAATCTTTTACAGGTGATGTACCTTCTACCACCTAACCCCCCCCAAACACACACACACACTCAGTAAACAGGAGAAAAGCCCCCATGTTGGAGCCATGGTTCAGTGCTTTCTAATTATCAGCTGGAGCCTGGAAAGAATATTTCATATAAACTCGTGAGAGGCAGATAAGAAAGGGAATGAAGAATAGAGGGAAAGATGCACCCCAGGAGGGATTTACAAACAGAAACAAAGAGTGCAGGAGGATGACGAGGAAGCTACAGACCTTACACTACACAAAGCCACTTCATTTTGGTCAGTTCTGTCTAAATATTAGACAACAATACATCAAAAAAGGGAGCATGGAAAGAGTAATAATAAAGATGTAAAGAGATAAACAGCTGATATTGTCTGAAAGGCCTGAACTGCAGCTGGTTGAAAATGCTGCATCTCATCCTTTAACTGGCACCAAAAGATACGAGCACATAACCCCAGTTTGCTTTCTGGTTCATTTAAAAATGATTTTATTCACTTTCAAATGTCTTCATGGCCTTGACCCCCAGTATCTGCCCGTCCTGCTGCAGCCGGAGGCTCGGCCAACCTCGCTCAGGTCGCTCAGGTTGCCAGATCAGTCGCTGCTTGTTTTCCCAAAGACAAAGAGGAAGAGCAGAGGCGATCAGGCATGTTCAGTTATCACACTTTCCAGACGCTTCCTAATGAGCCACGACACCTGCAACCCCCTGGTCTCTAAAAGCTCAGCATTATCACCTTGGATTACTCACTGAATAAAGAAACATTAAAAGTAAAGCATTTTCGACAGATCGATGAGCTTTTGCTTAAATCCTTTGAGGACTGCATCACATAACTTCTTGTATTTGTATTTGTTCATATTTTGAATATGTACAAAAAAACAGCATAAATCTTATGTTTTACTTATTCAAGGGAGTGTGTAGATGTACAGACTTATTGAAGATCCTACTCTTTAGCCACCTGCATAATCTTACATTTATTACATGTATAATCCATACATACAGCTACTAAACATTTAATATTATTAATATTATTTAATAGTTAACACGTCAATATAGTATCTATGTCATTTTAACTACAGTGTATGAACAAAAAAAAACAAAAACGCCAACTATAAGGGACGAATAATATTATCTGTTATATCCAGCAATAATCATGTGTTCTGTGAGTTTTATGTTTGTTTAAGTTTAATATTCAAATGATTCCATAGTTTGACTCCACTCACGGAAACACAAACGTTTTTTCTAGAAGTTCTGAATCTGCATGTTTTAAACTGCGATTCCCCCTCAACTTATAAATTTGCTCCTTAGTCTTAAACAATTTTGAATGTTTTCTGGTAATTGTTTATTTTTAGCTTTGTAAAGAATCAGAGCTGTCTGTAGTTTCACCATGTTAATGAACTTTGATCATTTAGATTTTACAAATAGTGCACAAGTATCCCACCTAATGGATTATTCTTATTGCTCTTTTTTTGTAGTATTGTTAATGCCTGTAGTGTAGATTTGCAATTATTATCCAGATCATTTAAATAGACTGAGAATAGTGAACTTTGCGTACATTGTTTGGTCTAAACCTTAACTCATAGAACTACGGGTTGAACATTACACAGTGAAGGTTAAAATGTCTCCAGACTTTGCCTTTTGGCAATTAAACAAGAATTAGCAAGACATCTTGACCTTGCAAGTGCAGTTAAATGTACCACACACACACACACGCACACATGGAGAACATAAAAGTGCACACAAATACACACGGTGGCTCTTTGCAGGGCTCATTAATGGCTGGTGTCATTAATGCTGGTGTGCAGTTGCCAGCTGTAATATTTCCTGTGGTCATTAGACCATCTGGTGGCCCAACTCCTCTCATGTCTCTACCCGTCTGTGCTCCTGGTGCCACATCTTCCTGCTGCCTTTAGTTCTCTACACATTCAGGTGACCACACGGTAAAAGCCCCGAGAACAGAATACACATATTAAGACTTTTTCAGACTGACAACAAAAATGTTAAAACAATTGTCTTAGCTTATCAAAAATGATTCCAGTACACGTTCATTGTCTCGTAGACCTTAATTTCTCCCTCCCGCTAGTCATTTATGTTAATTGGAGGGTTGGCATCTTTTTTACAGAAAATTTCTTGTCATCACTATAATTTTAACACGGCACAAATGTAACATGGCACAGTGTTTGAACACAAAATATTTGAACACAGCTCTCAATATTGTCACTTTCCTTATAGCCACTTTTCTGCATAAATGTGTGCATACAAATTAAACTGGTTTGAACATCACAGTTTAATGCAAATGTGAATGTCCTAAAAATCTAGAAACATTTGGAATTTAAATCTAATTCAATTCAATTCGGTTCAGTTCGGTTCAATTCTTCCACTTCAAAATCCAAATCATGATATGATTCATTCAGAATTCAGTTCATTCCAATTCATAATCCAATTCATTGTCATTCAGTTGAAGTCAAAATTCAGCTTTTATGAAATGTCAAGGTAAGGAACGCAAGAGATTGTTCAAAGAAATTCAAAACAAAACAAAACAAAAACTGATGAACATTACTGAAAAACCTCCAGCAAAGCGAGACTCAGGAAGGACAGACATCTACCTCAACCAGGTGGGGTCTGAGATGAGACATGAGACGTCCTGTCATCTCACTGAAGAAATAGTGACATATAATGCACGTAGGACAAGTGTGCACAAGTCGTCAGTGAAGCTATCCCTGAGTACAAGCTTTATCAAAATAAGAGCTTTAAGCCTAATCTAAGAAGTCTAGAAGGTTCTTCCTGAACATGAGCTGGGAGCTAGTTTCTACCACAGAGGAGAAGAAACAGGGGAGCTGGACCCTTAAGAGCGTTACACGTGAAAATAATTTCATATCTTGTCTTGCATTTAACAGGAAGCCAATGGAGAGAAGCTAATATCTATCCTTACCCAGACTCGTTCTCAGTCGTTTTTAGGGCTACCTACAAGAAATAGTCCAATCTGGAACTTACACATATATGGACTAGTTTGTTCTGCACACCCTGAGATCGTTTTATTTCTTATTTTATCTATTTTATCAATATTGCAAAGGTGAAAGTAGCTGGTTCTAGAAACTTTAGGGGATATTTTTGACAAGTCAAGAAGAGCTCCAGTGTTCATCACGGTAGTGCCAGACGCCAAATTAACACCACCCAGTCGTTATAAAATGACTAGACCATCTATTTCAGAAGTGTTCAGGTCCAAAGACAACAACAGCCTTCTCTTTATTTCTATTTCTTCTGAAAAAGGGGGGTTTGCTATGATAGAGAACATGACATTCACTTTATACTTCTTGGTATGCTATCACTATAAAACAAGCTGGTTCATTTATCGCTGGAATACCAGTGTAATAAGTTCTGAGCACATGGCTCAAAGTATCCTCCTCATACTTCCTTTCACAACTGTGTATTTCAAAACAATACAGCTCCTTACTGTAAGTGCTTGTAAAGTAAATTCTTTTTCAAATAAATTTACCTTCGCTTATTGCATCACAATAATAGTCCGCAATGATACAATCAATTGCAATCATCCTTGGTAGATGTTACGCTGGAAACAGTCCAATTTAATGCACAGTTCTCTGTGAGCTGATGTTGAAATTCAAAAAAGAAAAACTAATGACAGAATCAATGAAGTGCAGCTTCATAACATGAAGTATGTAGAGACATACATGTCAACATTCATGTCCGTACAAACATAACCATTATAGCTCCATTTCAAACCTTTATAATTTATTCCATGTTCTATTTTATGCTTCTGTTGATCGATAACCTCTCATCTAGCAGTGCTCTTTGTATGCCTTTTAGTTTCCAAATGGCAAGCAACATCATACACAAGGCACTCACTCCATTTGCAAACTTTTAGGGTAAGAATTATGCAATTTAAGACCTGTTGGTCTTAAGACACCTGTTGGTCCAGCAAAGTGGTTCGATTGGGCCCAAAAGTTGTTACAATGTTGCAGTTCTCAGCTAGTTCGGTTCACATTCACACCAGTGT
>JBAMYA010000004.1:12223669-12239420 GCA_037176975.1 Arrhamphus sclerolepis | reverse complement strand
ATATCTGATTGGTTGCAGATCATTCCTGTTAGAAAAAATGCATTTGTGAGTTGGAGCCACGACAGGAGAGTCTCAGAGTTCACTCGCAAATGCAGCGAAGTCCACAGACCAGAAACCGTTTGTAAATCGAGTTATACTTGTGTGGATCAGAAATACGTGTGAATCTGGTCCTGTCATCCTTGTCATTTGCGCATCGTGCTGTGCATTCGTGCCTGTTGAGACTGTTTTAACGCCATACAGTTCATTGTCAATTGAAAATGGAAAGAGCAAATGATAAACGGACTGGCCGCCATGGAATATTCTTTCCCACAATTCAGTCAAATGAAATTAAAATAAAATACTTACAGAAAATGCTCATGAACGAAGCTTTGCCCACCCTGGACTTGCTGCTTGCATCATTTTCACGATTCTTTATTTCAGATTTCCACTTTACTTGAGTAATGCTGGTTTAAGAGAGCGAGGCTGTGGAATACAACACTTTGTTTTCCCTCCGTGTGTTGACTGCACTACATTTTCATCTAGATCACCAAAAACATCCATCCACTTATTTACTTATTTTCCAAGCTACTGTTAACGCTTCAGCACACCAGGTGCATATGACCAAAAACCACATGCTGATTGGCTGGGTGGATATGTCACGTTTTGTTGAATATGCATTGTGGTATTCTAAAACAAAATTAAGCCCAAATTAGGCCCAACGCTGCAGGTCAAAACTTGCACCACCATCTAGTGGTTGGTGGTGTAATTACGAAGCCATGAAAAGCAATAACATACAAGTATGCACGCCAAAGACAGCGTAGGACTCGTATTTGCATATTTGTGCATCTGCTAAGCAGAAACATCAAATATGGAAACACGGCAGCGCCAACCAGGTACACACAATTTGATGAGCGCACACACATTCGAACATTGACATAACATGCATGCAGGTTTCTGGATAAACAAAACGCTGCTGGTCAAAAGTCAACATAGAATAGAAACAAATATTAGAAAAGGCAAAGTTCAACTTTTTCTAGTAAAACACAGGCAGAAAATCCCCAAACCACCACGAACATGACCGCTCTTTTCTGAACAGCTCACCTGATAACTGAAGGTCATTGAGGGAGCATTATCAGACAAGCCTAATATCTTCCCATTATATCCACAGTAAAATGAACAAAGAAAGCAGAAATCGGAAATGCTTCTTACACGTCACCAAAATAATTATAAAATGAGCCCCCCCCCCAGTCTCCCAGCTGAGCAGTGGAAAAGTGCAAAATGTACATCCTGGAAGTGCACACGAGGAGACTTAATTGGGGCCAAATTTGAACAAATCTTTTCATTCTTTCACACCTTTAGGTAAACAGCAAGTGGCATATCTAACTGAGGCAAACAGAAAAAACCAGGGAGCAGAAGTTGCCACTGGCTTTTTCATCTTTTCTGTTACAGTTCTGGCCTTTGCATTAGTTTCACAGCGGCATGTAAAACGTCTCTGCTGTGTACATGTACACACTATTATATTAATCGAAATCCTCTATTTAAATCATCCCATGTTTAAATTGTAGTTCCCCACTGTTAGCTTTACCTCAACACCAGCGTATAATAATCATCAGATCAATATAGATGGACCAAAGATGCACTTTTATCATGACACCAAACTCATCATTAAAAAGTAGCTTTTGACTTACAACCCTGAAAGGAAAAAAAGAAAGGAAAGAAGGAAAGAAATGACATTTCTGACATACATTACAAGTTGTTGACACAACTGAAAAGTTCATACAATTTTCTGTGGTGTTAATGAAACGTCTGTGACACTTCTTGGTCCAAATACCAGACGAATAAAAGCACAATCTTTAACTACACTTTTTCAACTCTGTTCACAGTAGCTGCATTAAAGTTAAAGTGGAGTTAGCATCTAATGGTGCATTTGCACGTGCACGATGAAGTAATGAATTGTGGGTTGTATGGCTTGTATGCATCGCCACAGGCCCGATGCTTCCGTCAAAAGTTGAGAAATATTCAGCTTTCGACGCATCAACGCAGTTGTCAGCCATTGAGGGTGCAGCAAGGCAGAAGGTCTTAGCCAATGAAATCATTCGTGGGAGCAGGTCTATAGCGGCTCGCATCTATAATGGAACCGCTTTACAAGGAAATGGAGGAAGTTAGTATCAATAATGTTTTTATGATCAAAGTTTGGGGCCACAGAGACACAAGTGTCAACAATAAAGTCTGAATGAAGTGGCAGAGATAGTGGGTGAGCAGCTGTGGACAGCGGTGATGTGTTGCTGGTAAGGAGACGTCTTCAAGCCCATGTTTCTGAATTTAGCCGCCCTACATCGCTGTTCCTCTCTCTTTTCCTTTCATTCAGCTCCCTGGCAGCTTTTCCATAGAACAGAGTTATTAGCAGCAACAGGTTTTTTTCTGGTTGTGACAACACAAATATCCCAGAATCTGTCCTTCTCGTGTGCCGGTTACGTATCTTGGAGTTGGTGTTGCAGCCTTTCGCTGTCCAGCAAATGCAGCATGATGTGAGTTTGTGTAGTGATAAGACTCTGCTCTGATCTGGATCTGGGATGCAACAGAACACTGCAACGTTGAGCTGGGTTTTAGAGATATAAGCTTTCAAGCACAAAGACACTGATTTTTTATTTTTTTTAAACAAAGAAAGAAAGAAAGAAAGAGAAAACACACAATATCTCCCCTTTAAGGTTTGATGACTTCATAAAGCTTACAAACTACAAATGTCGTAATCTAGCCTGGTAATTTTCATCCTTCCAAACATCTAATACAAGTGAAAGTATGCAGCAAGTGAAGACAAAAATCCAAGTTTAAAACAAAACAAAGCCCCCACATACTGGGCGGGACGGAATATTAACGTAACGAGTCAGATGTTACACTTTACTTCACGTGGTGAAAACTGAAAGACTCTGTCTTCACAACAAAAATTACTTTTGATTTGTGATCAAGGATTTAGGAAAAAAAAAGTTGTTTTAGGAAAGTTTCAAAGACTGATGTGAGACAACCCTTTTGTCAAATACATTTGAATACATTGAATATTTCATAATTAATTAAATCTTACTGAAGTACGTACAGATATAACCTAAATGTGCACTACTTTTATTTCAAAGACAACATGCTATAGAGGCCAATTCAGAGCTAATGCTGTTTACCTGTTAGATTTTCTAATAGTTTTCTATTAGTTCTTTTGTTCTTTCTGCTAGCAAACATCTTTGGCTATTTACAGACACGAGCTTGCAGCCCACCAACAAGAAAACAGTCAGAGGTTTTAGTCAGGCATGCTCAGAAGATGACGTTCACCCTTCAATAAACAATGCACAGCACACAGAACACCACTAGGCCAACTACGTTCTCGTACCAAGATGTCTTTAAAATTCACAAAGGCAATAAACATCTATTCCTCTTTTCCTGAAAGCTTCTAGCTGTCAACTCAACTGTCTGTATTTCTCTACCTCCCTCCAAACCCACACCAGCTTCCAATTTGTAGCCTTTGTGTATGTTAACAGTGTTGGATCACAGCCCCCGTATACCCTCCTCTGATCAGACACGGGCTCAGACATCTGTGGGAGGATGTTTACCCAGGCAGCGAGCATGTTAGGGGAAATATTATCCTAGTTTTATCTTACCTTTTCTGAGCGAACCATAAGTATCAGCACTGCAAAATAGGTATAAGGGAGGAGAGGCAAGGAGAAGACAAAAGTGTGCAGGATATAAGACCAAGTGGACGTGACGGGGAGTGAAAAGGGTGAGACATCAGGATGAAGGGGATGTGAGCAAAATGTATTCAGAAGAACTCTGAGTTTAAAAAGGGATGATGACAGGAAAGAAAAGCTTGGAAGTATGTAAAATACAGTTGTTATTGATAAAACAAACGCACGCATCAAGCCCCGCTATTACCTTCTCAAACCAATAATATTTTTTGTTTCACAAGAACAGCTTTAAAAAGAAGCCAGAACCATTTATTTATCAGTCACAGGAACCTGTAAACAATTACCATTTCTTTTTCATTTCTCTGGTATAAAGTGACTTGTTTTCTATAAAGAAAGTCAGTTGCTTTCCTCTCCCAAAAATGTCATAATAATAATAATAAAAATAAATAAATAATAGGTAAAGGAAATAAAAGGTTCATCTTGAAATCTACATTTAAAACTCTAGACTGCTGTAAAATATCAATATAGAGTTTACAGGCATGTCTGTGTGGTAGGCATATGGGCACACAGATGCTTACCTGGAACACACAAGCAGCTCGGATTTTTCTCTTATCTCTCTCTCCCTCTCTCTCTCTCGCTCTCTTTCTCTGTTTCCCTCTCTCACCCACACACACAAACATGCACACTGACCTCTTCCCATTTGCTGTTGCTTCCAGTTTAAAACTAAACCATGTGTGGGAGCTATCCTGTGCTGGCTTAAACTGTATGCCCAGTTTGCTGCTGGGTCTTTCTATTAAAAAGGGACTACAGAGTTGCTTACTGGCTGCCTCTCTGGCCCCTGTCCGTCTCCCTGTCAGTTTAGGTGCCAACCTTCCACTTTCTGCCTCTCTGTGTGATCGTCTTTTATCTATTCATATGCTTTCACCTTTTGGCTATTAATCATTATCAACCATCTGTCTGTCTTCTCTTATCTGCTCGCCCCTTTCTCTCCATGTCTGGATGTCTTTCCCCTCCCTTGGATTCTTTCTGTCAGTCTTCTTCCTTGCACACCCTTTTCTTCTTCTTCTGCTACCCTCCTATCAGTCCCTCCTCCCACTCCCACCACCAACTAGGCATGAAAACGGTGCTCCATTAGGAGTGCCTGGGCTAAGCCCAGTCTGACACACACTGCTTTGATCAGCCATGAGCTGGGCTAAACACCCTACTAAATTCTCAGTCTGAGGAGAGGGAGGTGGGGGAGTGGGAGCAAAAGTAGAAAGAGTTTCTAAGAGATGAGACCGGGAAGATCAAAACGCAGAAATGAGATGGAGATAGGGACACAATAACATGGAAACACAGAGACTGAATAGAGGGAAAGTAGCGCTGTTTTCCAAGACATCCCACACAGCTCTTGTTTTTTTTTTTTATCTTACTTTACTTCACATCTCACTTTTTTCACTTAATTCTCTCCATGTCTGCCTTCATCCTCTTCTTTTTCACCATGAGCTCACCATCCCCAACAATATCTACAGGTGCACAGCTCACAGAAGTTCAATGATCAGAATGAAAGACTTGATGTCACAAAGCTGTGTATTGCCCCTAATCCTCCGTGGCAACAGTTTGGAAAAAAAGGAAAAAAAAAAAGAAAGAACGAAAAAAACGACAAGGAGCTTTCAACTTTCACACAGGCAGATACTGAACCACCAACAGCAAAAGGACAAATAAAAAAAATAGAAAAATAGAAAACTCCTGTCTTTTTCTCCAAGCACAGAAGAAAAAGGGGATTTCCGCTTGGTGCTAATCAATCAGGTTGTGATAATGGCTCCCATGCCTAGCTGTTGACTGGGAGGGTCAAGGCATCCCGTGACCCAGTGCTGAGGGCCCAGGGGCCAAAGCGCTTCTCAGAATAGCACCCCAGGACGGACTCCCTGGGCTAATTGTCCAAGCTAGTGTCAGCCTTTTCAATGCCCCAGCCCTAACCCTCCCCTCCTTCCACTTTCTCTGTCACTCCCCCCCCCACTTTCCCTCCCCTCCTGCACACCTCAAAACTCTGCAATCCTCTCTATTTCTGCACAGCTGAGGAATCTACTGAATACACCAACATGGTATGAGGCAGACAGGGAGAAAGGTTTCGGATGAAAAAAGTTCACTCAGAGCTCAGGGAACGCAGACCAATAGCTGCAGACAAGTGGTTAAGTTAAGGAAATAACGCAGTAAAGGATAGTAAGAAATGGGAGAGTAGCTGAAAAAAACAACACAAAACGCAAAACAAACAACATCGGTGGTTGGTAGCCCAAAAAACACGCAAGGAGGGAAGAAAAAAGGAAGGATGAGTGTCAAAAACGGTAAGACACAAAAGGACAGATTATTATAAAGACAGCCTGACAGAAGAGATAAGAAGGACGAGAAGCAGCAGGACTGTCCTTTTCCCCCAAACACATCATGTATGACTGGAGTGCAGTTGCGGGTCTGTTCGCATCCATCTGCGTACCAGTGGGTTTCTATCAATCACAGCAAGAGCGGCGAGTGTCTCAGGGAGTCTGAGCAACATCAGTACGACTGAGAACGAGCTGCAGCCAGCTTGCACAAGAAAAAGAGAAGAAGCAGCATAGAAATACACAGGATAGCATGAGTCCGAAACAGAGCCTGTTCCAGCTCCGTGCAATGGCATTCCTCTCATTCCACGCACGCGCTGCTAATTAACAGCATTACATCCCACAGACAAAAGGACAGACTGATGGAGAGCTAGTCCAGAGTTGCACTAGCTCCACATCCCTGCTCCCTTCTGACACCTTCCCTTTGTTTTGGGTTGTCTTTCTTTCTTTCTTTGCCACAAAGACCCTTCCATCCAACTATCTGTCCCTGGCATAGTACCTGTCAGGTCCTGTTCACAGAACACTGAAAGGAGCAAAGTCCACAAAATAAAATAAAATATAGATATGAAACATGGCAATCAACACCACTTACTCACTGAGATTTTCTTTCTTTTTTCTGTCTTTTTTCCTGATCTGTCACTCCTTATCTTCTTCCCCACAGTAGAACAGGAGTGTGTCTATCCCGGCGTGTGTGTTGTGTCAGTCCGATAGAGGAAAGTTGCCGCCTGCGTGCACGAGCATGAGTGAGTGAGTGTGTGAAGAGAGAGAGACCGTGTGTGTCTGTCTCTGTGTCTTACACTGCTCTGACTGAGCGAGCTGAGGCTGTTTTAAACAGGCTGCTCTCCCCATGTGACCAGCCCAGCCACAGGCAGGAATACGTTACTGAGACGCGCGCGCGCAACCGCGCGCACTCTCTCTCTCTCTCTCCCTTCTCTCGCTCTCTCTCGCTCTCTCCCTCTCCCTCTCTCAGTCATAGAAACAAAGTGTCCACAGTGCACCCCCTAGCCACAGCTGAGGGTAGTGGAGGCATCAGCCCTCACACACAGCATGTGCACACACACGCACACACGCAAACACACAAGCACTTTAATGGCAAAATTCAGTTTAAGTTATGATTTCAAGGTGTAGAGGCAAAGATGCTAAAACTAATATGGTGAATGAATACTGGTGTCATTTTATTTATCCCAGTGGACAATCTCTCTCTCTCTCTCTCTCTCTCTCTCTCTCTCTCTCTCTCTCTCTCTCTCTCTCTCTCTCTCTCTCTCAGTATATCAAATACAATTAACAAAACTTGAGTTATTTTTTTTTTCCATTTATGTTGGGGGAGGAGGGGGATTTTTTTTGACTTTTCTGTTTCTCACATCTTAAAGCAGTGGCCTTTTCAGTAATGAAAACCTTTTAAAAGTGACCTTCTGCTTCAGAGCAGATTCAGTGACATAACAGGTATTACACCTCATGGAGCAACAATGGAAAAAAAAGCACCAAGGAGCTAAAACACACTTTCTAGCAGATGGACATGAAAAAAATAAATGAAATAAAAATCCTCTGGATGTATTGTCAAATGTGTTAAAGTAACAGAGGAACAACTTGAAACTAATTAGCTTCATTGGCAACAAATCAATGAAGTGACTGGATAAAAACAAAATACAGATATGGAAAAAATAAAAATTACAGTCTGTGAGAAAATGGGCACATTTTCACCAGCCTGCACGAATCTGTGGCTACAAATGTTCAACAACTCTAGAATAATGCTCCTGTAACCCAGGATGCAATATTCTTATATTTACATATTGTACACAAAAATATTGGTATCAGTTTCATCTGAAGGATTATTTTGCGTTTATTTTTGTGGTGTTATGGTGGAGGAGAAACTGAGAGAGTGATCAAGGAAGAGACAAAACAAAAGTACATTTTAGACAGGTCTGTAAAAGCCTCGGCTGCCTATAGGGGGAATCAAGACGCTAATCAGTGCAAAAGTCCGCTGTTCTGCTTTAAAGTTCTATGATGGAAAGAACAACCCAGATGTGGATAACATCAAGTCTTATCTGGACCAAAGCTGAATTAAAATGAACTGAGGAGAAATGGAAAACTGTCTTCAGGGCAGACCTTTTGGAAACCATGGATGCTGCATCCTCTGCTATCAACTCTCGCTTAAAAAGCCTGGATATGCATTTCTGATGGTATGGGCATGGTGTTAGTGCTCATGGAATGGGCACCTTGCACATCTGGACAGATCTGCTCCCATTTAGACATCGTCCATCATCATACTGTAGATGGAGATCCTGGCTCCTGGGCTCCCTGCAGGCCAGATCTTTTACAGCTTGGAACATCTGGCACATCAGGGAGACCATGGATTAGCAGGTAGACTCAGTTGTCCTCTGGTCAGGAGGTTGCTGGATCGGTCCCTGCCCAAGACTATTGAATCCTGCATAAAATAAAACAGCTCTCAAAAAAAACAGCTCCCAGGTGAAAAGAGGGCTTCCACACAGAGGTTTGCAAGATAGAAGATGATTGCATCCCATCATCGTGTGTGCATCACTGTCACAACTGTAGAAGGAGATTTTAGTGCAGAATGGACACAAATTTGGATGTGCAACATTTCTGGCCCTGGGGTGGGGGCCACAGCTTATTAGGATTCAAGGAAAATGTTCTTTTAATGTAAATAAGGGAAGGCAAAGGCTGGGATTGTGAGAAGAAGGTGTGGGCTCAATTTAATTGATACAAGGGACAAAGCAATTTAGAGAAGAAAAGGAAAAAAGGCATGGCTGTTTGTTGCTTCTGCACTATTTATTTTCTTATTTTACCACCTTAATCAGGTTGTTTTAAGCTGGATAGTCCAAAGGAAAGTTCTGTCACTGTGTCCCAGTGCAGCTAGAGAACAGCAGAATTGACATTTTGGGTTCAAGGGTTTCACATAAGACTAGCAGAGGAAACGTTAACTACTGGAGCGTTTGGTAAACTAGTTGATCAGTGATCCCACTGAACATGGGTGCGTTCCATCATTGAATAAGGTTCTTTCCACTGCAGACCTGTGGACCGTCACTGACAGATACGCTCTCCAAAAGGGACAACTGACATCACTTTTCAGAAAATCCAAAACAAAACAAAGAAAATATAAAGAAAAGTGTATAAAACAGAGCCAGGCTTGCATTCGGTAAAAAGCCAAATGTCATGAGAATTGTTCTAATGCACCAAGAAAGACAGGAAACCAAATGGTTAAAGTACCAAAGTTGTCAATTCACACAGCATTTAGACTTAGATTGTCGAAATGTTTGAGAATGTTTTACAGCACAAGTTTTCCAAGATGAAATTATAATTTGTTTTCATTTAGGTTTAAATTTTAAAATAAAATTAAAAAAAACAATTGTTGTTGATGTTTTGTTTTTCTTTCTTCTTCAGTAGTCAAAGTTCATGTTGTTCCAAAACCTTTTAAGAGTTTAAGTTTTTTTAAGTTCCTCATATGAGAGTTGAATGTAACCAAAATTAAAATTCATAGCGATTATTCAAACCTCAAACCCCCCAGCTGCTGATCTCCTGGACTGGCCTGATGGTTTTCAGTGAACTACATCTACTACATTTGGTCTTCCTGTGAAATGGATGAGATTTCAATATTTAAAATGTTAAAAGCGTTTATCTGCACTCTTAACTCCTCTCATATACAGTTCATTTGCAGGACTTGTGATGTGAAGGCAACAACCACTGGGATTCCCCTGCGATTACCTTAGAGGATGACATTATTAAAGTTATGTTAACTACAACTGCTCGCTCCAAAATGTCAATTATTGAAGAGGAAAAACAGAGAGGAAAATGAAAAAGACTAGAAAATCTACACTAACTTTTTGGCACTTGAGATTTTAGTTTTGTAAAGATACACCAGTGAGAAGTCAGTGATATTTAAAACATTGCATTTCTTGTGGGCCTGCGATATACATGTCATTTACAAGGCGCACATGAATGCATCATAGTTGACACGTGTACCCTGATGTGTTTGCTATTTCAGTCCTGCACATCCTCCATAAAATACACGACACGAAGGCCGATGTGAGATGCCGTATCCACTTGAACACGAGAGCCGCTAGTGCCGCTAGAGCCGCTAGTGCCGCTAGTGCCGTTTTGTGCGACAGTGAACTTCCACAGAGCTCTTGTACGGCATTTATATACGAGCATGTGCTGGTCGTGTTGAACGGCGACGGCATCCTGATGCAACAAGTTGCCAAATGTTGCAAAGGATGTAAGAAAAATACTGTTGGTGTTTCACGTCAATTTCCCACATTAGTAAAACGAGACAAACAAACTTTTATCCTCATTATATGTGTGCTTGGTGTAGCCATTATGCTAACGTCTTGGCAAGTCTCTCTTGGAAAAGAGATTTTAAATCTCAATGACTTTTTTTACCTTTAAAGGATATTGATTTATTGATTGATTGATTGATTGAAATCTTATTAAGAAATTAGCACACAGTTTAATTTGGAAAATAGAGTGGACTTCTTTAGATATCTGCAAATGCGAAGTAGCACGAGTAGAGTAACACTGCAGCTACCTGTGGAGGATCATGTGCTTTTAAATGTGCTACTTTAAATAACCTCAGACTTGTCGATCATCTTCCATGTTTTATAAGTTGAACACTACAACATTATGCGGTGACCGTGATAGTTTCAGGTTTCTTTGAATCTGAACACCACCATGGATGCAGGTCCTTGGCTTAAGTTGATTTCCAGAGTGGGCCTGTTTACAAGAGAAGCTCCAGGGAAACTTGCACTCTGTTTCACACCTGTCCGTCTTAATAGAATGGGTCTAATGAAAAGATCTCTGTTGGAAATCTAAAAGATACAAAGGTATCTTTATTCATGGGCCTGCCCTTTGGTTTGGCCTTTTTGGAGAGAAATAATTAAGACAATGGAAGAGTGGATGGTTGAATCTATTCCTGAATCAGCAAAGTTTTTACCTTTTGGGTGACAGGTCATGCTTACCAGACATTTCAAAATCAGCATTTGCTCTGCCCTGACAGGCTTTATTTCAGCTGCTAGGATAATGCCCTTTAAATGGAAAAGTGATGAAAGACCAGATTATGGGGACTGGGTTAAATTGATGACCGACAACGGAGGTTTTGAGTTATTAATAGCTAAACTGAATAACTGTAAAGAAGCACACCTGATAAAATGATGTTACCCTGAGAAAAAAACTGAAAATAACTTGACCATGGTAACATGTTAAAATAAGGTGTGTCCAATAATTAGCAACACAGGTGTCTTCAAGCCTCTAATCAGTCAGTCTGCCTAATGGAAGGGTGAAAATAAGTCACTTTGCTGTTTGGTGTCATGGTTTGTGCCACACTGAACATGGACCACAGAGCATCAAGGAGAGAGCTGTCTCAGGAGATCAGAAAGAAAATTATAGACAAGCTGTCATGGTTTAGGTTTAGGGTTTTTTCTGGTTTGGTCCTGCTTTTAGTTTGAAGTTCTGTTCGGCTTTCCTGTTCCTGGTTCCCCTGATGTGTCTCGCCTGTGTCTCATTATCTCTCTGAGTATATCAGGTCCTGTCTTTGTCTGCCCTGTACTGGTCCGTACCGTTTGCTCCCCCTGTTCCTGCTCATGATTACTTTGGTGTTTTTGCATTGTTTTGTTTCTTTTGTACTTTTCTGCTCTGGCAGCGTTTTTTTTTTGGTTTTTGTTCTTTATTAAATATCACCGTTTTGGATACTCCTGCCTCCCACCTGCTCTCCTGTTTTGGGTCCTCCTTACAACCCCACACTTCATGACACAAGCATGTTAAAGCTAAAGGCCACAAAACCATCCCAAAGCAGCTTGATGTCCCTTAAACTACAGCTGCAAATATTCAGAAGGTTCAGGTCCATGGTACTGTAGCCAGCCTCCCTGGTCGTGGCCACAAGAAGAAAATCAATGACAAACTGAAGAGACAGATCGTACGAATGGTCACCAAAGAGCCCAAGACAACTTCTATAGAGCTCAGAGATCAAGGTACATCAGTGTCAGGTTGCACCAAACAGCACGCCATCCGTCACTGTTTGAGCCAAAATGGACTTCATGGAAGACGGCTGCAGCAGACACCACTGCAGAGACTGGAATTTCCCCAAATGCATGTTGACAAGCCACAAACACTTCACTCCGTTCTGGAGCGAAATGTCCTGGCCAGTGTCAGAAAGCTTGCTCTCAGTCGCAGATCACAGGTCTTTCAACAGGACAATGACCATAAACACAGCTAAAAACAGCAGAGAACGGCTAAAAGACAAACACTGGAATATTCTGAAGTGGCCTCTATGAGCCCTGATTTAAATCCCACTGAACATCTGTGGCAGGAGCTGAAGCAGTCTGGAGAAGGAACCCTTCAAAGCTGAAACAGCTGGAGGAGAGGGCTAGAATACCTGTGGACAGGTGCAGAAGTCTCATGGAGGGTTACAGAAATTGTTTGATTGCAGCAATTTCCTCAAAAGGTTGTGCCACATAGTATTAAGTTGAGGGGACCATCATTTTTTTTACATCCAAAAGCAATATCTCATTTCCATTAGTTAAATTTCTGTTATTTTTAACTACTTTTGTCAGTTTAAAGTTATTTCTGTGACCATTAAATAAAACATGTCAAGAGGATGAATAAAGAAGAGTAGCCGTCATCCAAGGAGACGTACTGGAAGGCAAACGTAGCAGCACACTTTTGACTTCAGCCCAGATTACACTCTGTGTAGAACTTTTTCTTTTCTTCGCTGGATGTGATAAGCCTTTTTGAACAACTGATTACAAATGAAGATTATACAGGGTTGTCAACAAAGATGTGTGCACATTATGTGCTCTTTTCTCCCACATAACACCATAACTGTTGTACCAATGACGAAAATATGCTTTTCTTTCTGCTCATTGAAAGATTTACAGATGGCCAACACCATCACTTTTAATAACTGGCTGGAAATGACGGAAATCAACTGAAAGAGAAATAATTCTCTAATAAACACAAAGGACTAAAATTACACGGTCACTATATAAACGCACAAAAAATAATATCACAAGGTTCAGCATGTCAATTGCTTGCATCATACACCTATAAGTCTAATGTCACATGTCACATGTAGCTACTGGTAGCGCTAAAAGTTAGTAGCGGCATGTCCCTTATTTTTAGAAATTCCACCTTACGAGGTCAGTGTGTGCTGTGTGAATATAGCTCTGAGCACTGTGGTTATCACAACTGTCATGGGTTTGGGCTTTAATGGATTGAGCTTTTCATCTTCAGTGTTGGGCAAATGACCTTCTCAACACTGCAAGCAAAGGATACCCAAGCTTTCATCAGAGCAGGTGGGAAGAGCTCCTGGAGTGGAGCATGACTTTTTTTTTTCCACCATTGATCCATGAAAATAACCTGTGATCTGCTGAGAAATATTGACCTTGATGTCTGCAAGAACAGCTTCTGATAGGTATTATTGATTACTCTAAGGATATTCTCGTATCTTTTGAGAGTATTAGGGCTTGGGAGCCCGAATGAGTCAGTTTCTTTCCTAATTGAGCCAGTGAAAGCCTTTTGAGGAATGTAGATTGAAGCACTTAAAGTGCTTGAGGTGTTGCAGTACGTGTAAGTGTTCCAAGAAAGACGCTGATTATATCACTCAATGAAAGATTTAATCTTTATTGTTATATGTAAATATGGAAAGTTTGAACGTAGTGCAACAGCAGTAGTGATGTGTTATTGATTTTGATGACATCTAACCACCAAATGGATGAAGAAAGTTACCCTTCAAGACAAACAGTATTTCAAAAAAACAAAAAAACAAAAAACATTTTGAAACAATGAGAAATGAAGAAATAGTAGAAAGTAAAAACAAGCTGGTAGATATGTTAGCAGTATTTAGAAACACAACCAAATAAAACTGATTGTAAAAAGATGGAACTTTACAATGACTCAAGGCACTTTATGAGAAGATGCAGCTCCTGAGATACAAAGTGCACTGATGCTGATGCTGATTTTTGAGAGCAGGGCATGTCTCTTGACGAGTAATTTACAAGAGTAGTTAATAGGCTGAAACTCATTTTCATAAGATTCATGTGCTTTAGCCTGTCTCTGCACTGACAGTTTTGTGTGGAGAGAATATCCCGATTCCCATGGCAACTTCCATATACCAGGACAGTTCAAAAATAATAACAAGAAAATTGCCTGTTCAGGTCAGGTCAAGGGATTAATAAAGGACTGCTCCCTCCAGATAAACACTCGCAATCCAAAATGCAAGTCACGTTCCAGCAGCACCAAGTCTACAAGAACGAACTCCCTACTTCATTGTCATGTAATTACTTTTTTTTTTTTGGGAAATAGAATTTGCCTGTTTGCTGCTGCTTTTTTTTAAAGCACCACATGAGGTACATGAGGTTTCTGTGGGTGGTGAAGAACATATACATTGCTAGCTACACAGCTTCCCTTAATTTGGTTCATCAGACAATTGGTCTTTAGTACTCCAGGCAGCTCACTTTAATTATATTCATTCAGTTAGTTTCATTGTAATCTCTTCTGCCACCCCATCTCCAGTATCTTACTACAGTTTTATGTCAAGTAACAATTTTATGGATTAAATTAAGATTAGAAGGTAGAGAAGAGCAATTCTTTGTGATTTCTAACTAAGAACACCTTTTGTCACATTCAGTTCACATGTAAACTCGTAAACAAGACACAAACCATAACAGACATTTTTCCAGCCAGTCACTGAAGGGTGATGGTTTGTTCTTGTGCACCTAGAAGTGGGGGTGTTAGGGAGAGGCTTGGGAGAGTTCAGGATGGGGTGTGTTTTCTGGCGCGAGCTCTCCATGTTTTCTTGATGTTTTATTTCAGACAGAACAAAATATAATGTCTTTCAGAAATGTACCTCTTACCTCTACATGCTGCCACTAGCTCAGATTATAATAAGCAAGATAAGGTTCCGCAGCATTACGAAGTCAGCAGGTGACTATGAACCCATGCAAGCACTGAGTGGATGTTTTCTCCAGTTGTACAGAAACGATCATTTTTGGACCAAAGACGAGTGATTAAGAGTCTGCACGCAGCTTCAGCGATCAGGCCAGAGATGTGGGTGTAGACATGGGTCCAGACCTGCATCTTTGGAGAACACATAAAGATAATCAGAAAGTTGGCCTTCTCCAGACTGCATCTCCAGGACTTATGTCTCAGCAGATTCTTGAAAAACTTAAGCATGCTTTTGTCTTCAGTCAAATGAATTACTGCAACAGTATCTTCACAGTTGTACCTAAGAAGCCAGTCGGACATCTACAGCGCACCCAGAACGCTGCAGCTCCTCACGACAGCTAAGAAAGTAGATCACATCACCCCTGTTTTGAGGTCTTTAGACTGCCTCCCTCTCTCAGAGAACAGACTTTAAAATACTTTTGTTTTTACTGTATCTACCCTGCAGACCACTCGGGTCTTCTGCTTCAGGACTACTCTGTGTCCCCAGAATCAGACCCAAGCATGTGAGATGCAGGATTCAGTTTTTTATGCTCCAAACATCTGGAACAAACTCCCAGAAGACTGCAACAATGCTGAAACCCTCACTTCTTTTAAATCAAGGTTTGTTTAGAGCTGCATTGGATTGAATTCAATAGATATTTTTGTTTGGTGTTTAAACCATTTTTGCTTTAACTTTAAGTTACTTTAATTTCAATACTGCACTGTAACGCTTTCCTAGTATTTGTCATTCAGTATTGGTTCTTGCTGTTTTCTTTAAATGAATGGTTTAGGAATACTTCTGCTGATTTAAATACTCTT
>JBAMYA010000004.1:12168375-12201369 GCA_037176975.1 Arrhamphus sclerolepis | reverse complement strand
CTTGATATGGTCTTCAGGTGATAGTAGGCTGACTTTGTTACTACCTTAATGTGTTTTTCCAGATTTAGGTCTGAGTCGAACACTAAACTAAGGGTAAAAATGCTAGTTTACAAACTCATGAAGTGATTTGGCCCAAATAACTACGGTGGAAAAGGTCCCTTTAGGCCCCATTTGGACTTTGCATCAGAGCGTGTTCTGGTGGTGGCCCAGTGTGTCTGATCTTTCCTCCAAATGTGTTGGCATTTTTCAAGGCCAAAAGGTAGCGGCTGAAAATAAGTAGGTGTAACTGTCAGAAAAGAGAAAGAAGAAAGAATAAAACTGAGGATCCCCACAAACATCAGAATGTACACAAGATCTGGTACAAATACAAACCGGGAATCAAATGACAAAGAGCCTTATTGCTGTAATTTGTACACAAAATCCAATGAGCCATGAGGCGATGGCTCCCTGAATCCTTCCCAGGACACTTTAGTGTTCAGACTACTAACGAATGTGGACAGACACGTCCAAGACCACCTCCATATGCATCCTGCGTGTAATCCCAAATCAGTGAACATGAGCAACAATTAAAAGTCTGTTTGGAAAAGGTTTTATTACTGATTTGATCACATTTATTTAAAAACTAATCGTCATACATATACAATGTTGTGTTTTTTTGTTTTTGAGTCCAACTTACATCCCTCTTTTAACAGAATTATAAAGTACAAGACGTGAGATAGAAACTGAGCTGAGGACAGAGACAGCAAGTGGAGGGTGTCCTAAAACCTCACAGAAAGGCAATTCCAAAGAGTTTTATTCAATTAGCTTTGAAAGTTTTTGTTTCAAAGTCAAGAATGTCACCGGGGAACTGAAGCCCAATTCAGACTCCTCTCAAGGCTGCAGTGTGCCAATTTACAGTCCTAAGCTTGGGTCAGGGAGACAGGTGCAAAGAGAAGGACACACACACACAAGAACACACGCAGCATTCCCATAAGTAATGGGTGGCATTCGAGCTAACACACACACACACACACACACACACACACACACACACACACACACACACACACACACGCACACACCTCTGCTTCTGGTTTCTGTTCTGACTTTATAAAGGTTAGTCCTCATGAGAAGCTGTCTAGGAGTTTCAAGTGTCTACTCGGCTCTTCTTAAAACCTTACTGTTATCCACACACACACACACACACACACACACACACACACGTCCAGCAGAACAGGTCAGCTCATTCCCTGAATGAATCAGTGGCTTTTCTTCTTACTTCCACATCTTATTTCTCTCTCTCTGTTTGCATTTCTCTCCTCTGCTTCCATCATATTTTATGCTGCGGCCTGTTTAGATTAAATTTACATTTTATCATCAATTCCACGTTCTCGGAGTGGCATGTCTCCTCATAAAATGAGGTCAAGATGACATCGGTCTGATTTCATAAAACGTAACAGAAGAATGGACTGCTACAACATTATCAGAACTATGGAGTAACATTTTTAATATACTTCATCTATTTTTTATGTATAAATTTGAAACCAGTGGAAGACAAATCCCATTAGTTGGACCTAAATGTGTACTGGAAATCGTGTTAATTTGCCACATGTGTGTACTGTACAGACCAAACTGACAAAATGGGATTAAATGAGCAAATATGGAAAGTCGATAAAGTGTTGAAAAGAATCAATTAAAAAATAAATCTTTCTAAATTCACTGGTGGGTTTAATGCACCAGCAGAAGGTTTGTGGCAGCGGCAGCTGTCTTCAGTCAGTCCCTCCAGGAATCCGTGATTTTGCGATCGCAATAATTAACGCAGTTTCAACCAATACATGTGGACAGTTGCAGTTTTCCTAATTTACTGCAATATCTCTGCACAGTTTGGACACACAGAAGCCATTTTAACAAACTGTAAAGAAAGAAGTCTCACAGTCCACACACTCTGTTATCACGGGTTATACCAACCTGCAAGCAATCTGCAAACAAAAACAACCACGAAAACTACTTCAAAATGTTATGCATGACAGTACGTACTATTTATTCCAACACTGCTTTGGAACAAAACTGAGTATACTTTTCTACAACTAAATATTTAAAATCTCCGTCCAACTTACCTCCACAGAGGCACAGACGTCTTGACTTGTAGGTTTCACAGTAAAGAAGAAGTGAGACTCTGAATTTCTATTACACATTCAGACATATTTACACACATATGAAATGGCACCTCTTCTTTTTTTCTCTCCTTTTTCTTGAAAGAGAATTGTCTCACATTGAATTTCATAAAGCAAACACACAGAAGTTATCCTGTTTAGCAGAGTCTTGGCTCTCAGAGCTCAAACAGTCTCAGCGATTTATTTCTTCATTTATTTTTGTGGATCTTTATGTTACCACAAAAAAGAGAGATCTTGTTGGAGCTCTTATTCAAGCTTTCCTATAAATCTTCTGATAAACAGAAAGAAACTCCTGCCAACAACACTGCAGTTAGCTGGTTTGTTTTTAGAAAGTGCAGCGATAAGTTTAGTCTTTAATCATATTCTAGCAAGACTCAGTTAGTTCATAAAGTTAACGTTACAAGAGAATTCAGGTTTGAATAACATGTATTTTATATGGATTTAATGTTTCCAGTTTTGAGAAGAGATTTTCAAGCCAATTATGTTGAAATGTTTTTGTCTTTAATCAAAGAAATGTTGCAATTTTTGCCCTAATTTGCATTTTTCTTCCCCATTATATTGTTTTATAAAAATATGCATCTAAAAGCTCCACGAACTACAATTGTTTGTATAAAGTCACCACTAAAAATTAAGCATTTTTGATCTCAGAAGAACTCAGCGAGATCCTGGAGGACCTGTTCAGTGGTTGCTGCTGCACACACACACACACACACACACACACACACAGTTTACCTAATCGTCATGCAGGTTGAAGATGAACACTGCTGCATTATGCTAATGAGCATCTATGCTGTCCAATCACACGCTTCACTGACTGAGGATGGGAAATCAGGAAAGAACAATGAAGTAAAAGGAGGAAAAGGGATGATGAAGGGGAAAGACGAGAGACGATGGATGACAGGGAGCCAACGAGGGCAGTAAAACGTGATGCTACTGTTCTCCAAACTCTTCATGTACTTAGCAACAATAATTCAAACTGAATAACTTGCCTGAGTTTACTGTGGTGAGAGCGCACGTGAAGAGAACCAGACTATTCAGACAGGAATTTCAACCATTATGATTCTGATTTGCATATTTCAGCTTGAATGCCAGATTTGTAAATTATTGCCCCAGAGATTTCTGGATTCGTGTCTGTGCTGACAGCTCAACAAACCTCGTCTTAATTTAAAACTCAAAAAATAAAAATAAAACAAAACAGTACTTAAAGCTTCAGACTCTAAACAGAAACTAAAACAAAGCCTCTCAGTTCTGCTGAAATATAGTCAGGTTCATCACGATGAGAGGAAAATAAATTTATGAGTTGCCAGAGTTTACAGGTAAAGGCTTCCTTTTGATATTCTTTTCAAATGCAAAATAGCATTAGAAAGACTTTTCCAGACGGCCCTGAAGGGAAAACGCTGCTGCTGTTTCCCGGTGGTGGACTGTTAGGAACCTCGCTGGCTCACTTCTCCCCTTTAACCATTTCTCTGCTGAACATTTTATGTACTGACTGAATTGACATGCAAAAAATGTTTTGGGTTGTTTTTGTCTTTTTTTATGTAAAACTGCACATTTTGTAACATCTTGCTTTTCCCGGCTAAATAAAGAATAAAATAAGTGATTAGAACGGCATGGCGAACCCTTTTCTCTGCCTCCTGTTTTGCGTAGTGCAGCAGCAGCGGCGCTGCGTTTTTCTGAAAGTACTCCCTCTGGCAGCGGTCCGACAGCGCCGGCTCGTTTGGCAGGAAGTTGCTGGCCCACACCTACAGAAATCACAGACACGGAAAACATAAATACCCAAACAAAATCAAGGAGAACGCTGGATCTGTGCAAATCAGTAGGCGTTTGCTTGTATTTTGGCAATTAAAGTTTCCTACACTGTCACGTTTGTTTTTTTTATTGTTGCCAATAAAAATGCTTATTTGAAAGTATACCCCATTTTTCAGTTTGACAAGGACATTTTGAAATATCTAATATCTAAGTTCTGCTGAGGAGAGTATGTGTTGAGACGTATTTCAGTAAAATACATAAACTATAGCCTTATAGTGCAGCCATTCACAGCGTCCAGCTGCACCTGAAATAAAACATTCATTTATTACATACGTTAATCTTCACTGACAGTTTCACCGTCTATTCGAATGTCGATCATATATGTCACAGAACCACAAACACACAAAACAAACATGGAATGATCACTCTTGGGATGTGTTTTATTTTGTAAACCAAACAAACAAACACAAACATCAGGACATTCCTGCTTTAGAAAACATCCTATAAAAATCATAACTAAGCATCATAATAAAAACTAAGTGATTCAGGGTGAGACTTCATCAGTCGGGCTTCATGGGGTCTTCTCATGGACCATTTTGTCCTATTTATCAACATCCGTGAGGTGGATAACAGCGTGAACGCTCTTTGCTCTTAGGTACGAAGCGTGATCATCATCTCGTCGCTCCATAGCTGCTTCTCTTCGCTGTCAACCGGAAATCTCGCTCCTCTGTTTAGGTGTTAATGATGGTTTACATCTGGCTTTTACGTATTTAAATCTTTTTTCCCATCATCCGATTCTTCTAAAAGTAAGTCAGACACATCTACTTCTGGTTAGTATATTTTTGTTTACTGGTTTCAGTGCTGGAGGAGGACAGTGTCTACTTTCATCTGACAAAGTCCCTGACTTGAACATATTCCTTCACATGAAGCCGAGCCAAGTTCAACTTTTTTGATGTGTTGTGCAGATACTTCTGTATGTGCTTCTTTCATCTTAAATGATCTGCAGCTGAGAACAAGAGAGCATACTCGCAGAAAATTATCTTTTTAATTTTTATCGCTTCCACATAAAGCTCCACAGATTGTTTTTATTGCCACTTGGAGCATTTTTTTTCAGGCTGCATGTTGTATCTACACTGCATTTCAATTAGCATGTTTAAGGTACCAACTATAAATATCACATTAAACATTTGCATTTAGAGCATTTTTAACGGCTGTGAAAACAAACAAGCAGCACAAAAAATTAAGCAGAAAAAAAAGAAAGAAAAATCTAGAATTTCAGAAAATAGTTACTGGGCTTTTGAAAAGGAGCTTTGTTAAAATTAGCATCCAGACTTATGTATGCATTCACATGTGGAGATGGATACGACATAGGAGTGACAAATTCATGCTCTGATGAGAAAAACAGCCAGAATATTGATTATTTCTGCACTGAGGAATTCACCTGTTGGTGAGTTTTCTCTCGTTTCTTTTTCTCTCTCTTAACTGACAGAACTCATTTGATTTGAATCTATTTGGCGTCTTATTTTAAGGAACATCCTGTGTTCCACTGAATTACTTTGTTGAATGCAACACATTTGTGTCATCAAAAGTGGCTTTCCCCAGTTGCATCATTCATCACACCATGAGCTGTGTGAGATTAAGAGGCTGCTTCAGGCCAAATGGCAAACTGTTTCCTGATTTAACAATCCTCTACTTTTCCTCATTTTCTACTGTTACCACAAGAAAAAATTCTCTATGGTGTATCTAAAAAAAAAAGGACTATTTGGAGCATTTTTTTTTTCTTGAGTGTGTTCTGGGCACGGTTTAACACCAGCGCTGGCTTTGCCTGCAGGATACATCATTTATTGTATTGCTGCATTGACCTGGATTAAGATTAATCAGAATTACTAAAAGATTCTTTATGCCAAAGCAGCCATTTCATGTACAGAAGTTCAAAGCTACTCATGAAACCTTGGCGTTAGCTCTAAGAAAAAATGTAAATATGTGCAGGACTGCCAACATGTGTCGCAGTGAATATATTTACACACTTGCATCTTTGCATTCACTCGTCTATCATCGACCCAACAGAAGGCTGTTGATTCTCAGAGATTACACATAGCAGAGAAATAAAGAACATAATCCATTCCCAAGGTGTTTAAACAGATATTTCAACACCATCGGTGTGTTATCCGTAGTGCCGCTCATTAATAGAGAAATACAAGCAAACACAGCACTTCATCGAAAGCTGTATGCTAATGGCTACTTAAGTTAAAAGGCGTCACTATTACAGAAGCATATGTTTTCCTTCCTACACACACACAAAAATGCAGCTTTGCTCCCATGAGACCAAAATTATCAGAAGAAATGCTGCCAGCAGAAGATGATTAACATTGTTTATTCGTTATCCTTCAAAGTTTTAGATCTACGGTTCCGAGAATTTGGCCTGAAGGGTTGTTTGGCTGTGCACACAGACGCAAACACACGCCTACATTTAAACAGTTCTTTTAATGAACTTTGATGTATTAAAAGAAATAAGGTAGGAAAAAGAAATCAAATTGCTTAAACTCCGAAAAAAAAAGAAGAAAAATAAGTTAATTAAAATCTGATCCAGGTTTTGTTTTGAGTTCTTCCAGCGGACTAGATGAAAAGAAAATAAATTTATATTTCAATCTGTTTTTAGTTACGCAAGTTCAAAAGAAAAAAAGAGTTGACATCACCTGGAGTATATTACACAGAGTTTTAATTCATTGGAAAAATTGAGCATCTCTTTTCCAGTGACTGTGTTCGCTCACTCTTAACGTTGGAAAGAGGAGAAATACTGCCATCTGTTGGTCAGAAAACTTCACATCACAGGCTCAAGGAGGCTTTTTGCTTCATCCTTCGTCTTTAATACCAAATGTTTCTTTGATTTCGTAGAATTTTCATTATTCAGCCAAAGAGAAGAAGATATTCATCTGAATCAATACAAGTTTAATGAATACAGCTTCAGTGGATGAGGACTCGGTGATGAGCTCTTCACCCCCCCAATAACTCAGAACCTTGGTTTGGATGTGTTGACATGTAAATTATTATCCTTTTAAGAGGCCTGAGAAGCTTCAACATCTATAATCTTTATCAGCAGGGACATGGTTTTTACAAACCTCAGTATCCGGCTTTCTATAAGCAGCAAATTCAGCATTCTGAAAACCATTTTAAAATCTTATTCAGGTTTGTGATGAGGATGTTCTCGTGAAGTATAAAACCAGTTTTGTTTTTGTTTTTTAACCTGTTATTGCTAATGTGCGTACAGTGGAAGCCGAACCACAGTTTTCTACCTCTAAATATCATTCAGCATCGGAGAGTCGGGTAAACTGAGCTCTGCACTGCTGTGTGTGTCTCACGGGAGCAAGCTGATAGCACCTTTATTTTATTTTTTTTAACTGGCCTTTATTCAGACTGTGTACTATTCAGCACTGAGTGAATAAAGCCGTCAGTGACCAGAGACATTCCAGGACTTGACTACGGACCACTATGGATATCGGGTATATGAAAAGGACCATCTTCAGATTGTGGAAGGCCTTCATGCTCTGTAAAAGGCCACATTGAGGAGGGAGCGTGGGATCACTCTGAATGCACACCTGAAAAGTGGAGGCAGAATAAAGAGGGGTTCTCCCTGCATCTTTATACCCTGATACCTGTGTGAAATTGGCTCTCGCCTGCCTCAGCCTCCCTCCTCTATTATTGTCACCACGTCCTGTTTGTAGACTTTTCAACTTCATACTTCAGTGTGGCAGTTGAACAGAAAATGCCTCTCTAGTCTCGGCTGAATCACCTCCCTGAAGAAAGCAGACAAGCTAACATTGGGGCTGCACTGTAGGCGTGACTGTGCATACGCTAGAATACCAAAAGTGACAAAGGCACCGAGATGCATCTGATGACGAGCCAATTAACAGTTTCTACTGAGACGTCTCTGGTTTCAGCTTGAAGTTGCTTCTTTTTTTTTCTTTTTTACACATCTCAAATTCTGTCAGCGTGTGAATGGACAGCTCTGGCAAATGCAAATTGGACTGGATTGAATGCTTGTATTGCCCAAATGTGAAAAGACATATTTTATTATTTTGTGCCATTGCTGCACCAGTTGATGTCCAGTTTGTTTTTCCAAGCTTACTCTCATTGTTTGAAGATTTAATTTGCTGCCCCAAAGTCAGGATTATATTTAAAATGTGCTGATTCTTGTACTTGAATGCATGAAGCCAAGATACTTGTTAATTAACTCCAGTTGTTGATTTTTATCCTTTTTTTAATTTCCAAGCTGAGACACATTCCAAAATAAAATGTGGAGAAACTCAAACCCATTAATGGGATTATCAAACAGCTGTCGTCAACATTTGCTGGTAATCATAATTTGGTACAAAAGCAGTTTTCAAAAATGAACCTTTGAGGAAGAACAATTTGCAGAAAATCACCAGATTATTAGCATATTTGTGGGGAAAAAATACTGAAATGACTAAAAACAATAGGCCTTTTAACAAATCGTGTCAGTGTTAAAAACAAAAAAAGCTGTCTCTTTGTCAAGTTGTCACTGCTCACCTTTAAAAGTGTACACGGACTGAGAGGAGGTGGCTGAAGGCCACAGCACGCTGGGTTTATCTGAGTGACAGAAGCTTCACTGGTCACTCACTTGCAGACAGCACAGAGCTGCGTTAGTAACTCAGCAGGCGAACACGTGAGCGACCACCGCGGGGTCTTCAACATGTAGAACAAGGGGCAAGAAGGCGAGACTAAGGTGGACACTCACAACCTGCAATACGTGAGATGGAACTTTATCAAGAACCATCATTCATCAGCAGCTGATATAACGACCTGGCAAAGAGTTACTTTGAGAAACCTTTGCGCTACAATGTGGGGCTGCATTCACATAACTTCACTTGTCCAAGCGCAGCGCTGACATCTCAAGGCTCAGAGGCATTGGGTCATGGACCATGAGCCTATATGTTTACTGTGGTCAGACAAACGAGTATTCTAGTCAAACTGCTACCAGCAACAAGTCCGAGTCTGTGGTGGGGCTGCATTTGTGCAAAGTTCTCAGCAATGGCAGCACTGATGCACCAAAGCATGTTGACATTTTACCTCAACATATGCTGCCTTCAAGACCACACATTTTCCCTGGACATCCATGCATTTGTCACCATGACGATGCAAAAGACTTGTCTGAGGAAGAAGAGGGTACAAGTACCAAACCTGCCTGCTGTAGTCCTGAGCTGTCCCTGTCCCTGTCCCTGTCCTGAATCAACGCAGCAGCAACAACAACAACCCTGTTCTGCTGCCAGAAGAATAGGACAACGTCTGGTAAATTTCATCACTTCATATACTCATCTGCCCGAGTATCTCACGAATATGTTGTGAGAAACAATGTGTTGCTACTGAAAAAGGTGGACAAAGAAATGTACTGAATAAAACCATTTACGAACATAGATACATGATAAAATGCTGAATTTCACAGAAAAAAGATCTGCTGACATGATAAGAAACAATTGCAATGCTCTGATATCAATAAACTGGTAGTCATGGACGATTTCTTTCATAAACGGGTCACATCAGGACATCAAGGACATATGCAGTGACTGATAAAGTTGCCATGTCACTTAATGTTTATTCTTACTCAACATTATTTGGTTGCTTTTAATGGAAAAACAGTACACTGAGTTAAAGGTAGACTTCATTGGTTCAGCCCAAGTTAAATATTTGCCTTCCATTTACCCAGTTTAAAATGTCCAACTTTGCAGAAGAAATAAACACATTTACAGCCTAGGATAATAAAAAAAAATAGATATTATATATCAATGACAACTATATGGGAGCTGAGGTTTTCATTCCACATCTGTGGTACAAATTCATGTGTAATTAAGGGCTCTGTCATTTGATTGGTGGCCAGAAAATCCAAATATCTTATTGTTGTCACTTTAGCTATTCACCGTTAGCTTAGCATTATATTGATTTCTGAGGATAGCTTCTGAGTGCTGAACAGAAACCCAACAGAGTATAATCATTAACATTTTAAAGAGAACAGGTTTTGTAGCGCTTGTGTGTTGCGTTAATCGTACTATCTGACTGGCTGGCTGTGGATTGGCCGAGAAGGATCAGAGGACGAGCCTGGCCAAGCAGCATGCATGTAAACGCATTAGTTAATTGTGACGTCCCCACTGAAATGACATTTGAAATGAGAGTTCTCACTGCAGATGTCCACCAGCAGCCCCACGGCCTCACCAGAGTGGCTCAGCTGCAGCTGGGAACCACAGCAGATCATTTCAGGACCCTTCCAGGACCCACAGTCAAGGATCTCTCATCCTCTGAGTTGACCTTGCCTCACTGCAATGCTTCTATCTCAGCTTTTAAGCGTTATTTCTCTTTGGTAGCGACACTTCAAATGAGGATCTTTGGTCAGTTTTGACCAGAATGAATGTAAAGTAATATTAACTAGCATCACGGGTTAACATAAGCTAACCCAGTCAAGCCAAAATAGCTAACTGTAAATGATCTGGGCACGAGAGGGCTTCTCAGTCCTGCTTGTTCTCCCCTTGCCCCTACTTCAAAACATCTCTGGATCCAACAGACTCCAGTCCAGAAGTAGAGGCTCCTCCACTTGTAAAGGGGCAGCACTCACACTCATCTGGGGGTTTGCAGATCTGCAGATCTACCCCTAACTCTAATCCTAACCCTTTCTGGTCTTCCCTGTGGTAATGTCTTCCTCCGGTTATTCCAGGTAAAGTAGACATAGCCTGGAATTTCTTGTGAGGTTCAGCACATCGACACTCTGCCCAGTTTTTGTCGTTTCTCTCTTGCTGAATCAGTGCTTTCCAGCTTCTCTGCGCAGACAGATCTTTCAGGCACTTCACCAACGTCATGTTGTCAGTGAAGATGAATGATCTGCATCGCTTGTTTTAGCCTGTTGCTTTCTTTACCGGATGTGGTCGTTTCTGCAAAAAAACCCAAGTACAATATGTTGCTGCCACCCAGTGGATAAAAACAGCCCCATTCCATGGTACCTGGGTAGCCTCTATTGTCTTCTCACATGACAATACAGTTTTACCAACAGGTCCTTAAGATGTCATGAGCTATTTTTATCTTTTCTGATTTGTGAACAGACGGTCCTTTTTGTGTGGCTCTATGGCTCTGCAGTCTAAACCAGATTCAACCGTCGTGTAAGTGTTTGTGGCTCGTTTGCACTTCCTACCTGGCAGTGAGGATGTGGATTGGAACAGCCCATCATTGCACCCTTATTCTCAAAGATCTACAAACAGATGGTTAGAGGACATGTTAATATGGTGTTGTGAACATTTTTTTTCTACTTTATGAAAAGCTAATTTTAATTAAAGTACCAACATCAATCACCATCCAGGTTAACATATTTGAGAGGAGGATTTTCAACACTGGGTTAATGACTCATGAACTTCATATAATGGCACATAAATCAGTTTAATTTTGGATTCTAGTTTAACTCAGCAACCACATAGCTTCCTTGTTTACAAAGAAGCATGTGCATAAATCCACATAGAAAAAAAATGAAGGCATAGCTGGCAGTCCTGATATATTAATAAACTTTTATATATATATATATATATATATTATATTTGAGCTGTGGTGGTAACATCATTTTTTCCTGAAGTCCGTAAGTAAAAGTGTTCATGACAAGGCTATTTTCCAGTTAGAAATGACAGCTACTAAATTGTGTTCTCTGTGTATTTCCAAGACACAAAGTCCCATGACAGGGAAGAGAGATTTGCATTTTGAAACACAAAAGTGAGCAGTGCTGGGATTTTGCGTCCTTTGGCATCCACGGAGCCTCGTTCCTCCCCTTACTGGCCAGGATCCAAAATTTCCTTCCACCCTTGGCAAAGGGATGTGGTCGCCTCAGAACGCTGAACAATTTTCATCCATCATCTCTGGCAGTTGGTACAGTTTACCGTCTCGTCTCTGCTTAGCTTAGCTCAGCTAAACAAACAAGGACGCCTCCTACTTACACATGCACCTCTGCAATGATGTTGCTGATAACTTCAATTTTTAAGCGTTATCCTAAAAATGTACATGAAGAGCTCCTGAGCTTTAAATATGTAAACAGACACAAGAATATTTATCATGCGCTAGAGGAAAGACTCTAATTGCCAGTTAGGGTTCTACATCTTATCAAGCATGTATTCGAATCCTTCCCGCTTCTGTCAGGCTTCTTCAATATGCGAGTGTTACCAGAGGCATCATTAAAGATTTACTCAATCCAATACAAGAGGCATTAAAATTAAAACCTGGACAGAGCAAGAAACCAAATCATTAGTGACTCTGGAGAACTGTATAAAAAGTTCACAGCGAGGGATGTAATTAGGAATGAGAGTACGTGTGCACGGCTCACCTGAACCCACGGGTATGTAGCTCCAAGCTCCTCTACAAGCTCTGCCCACTTATCAATCACCTGTACAACCTCCTGTTTTTTCATGAGGGGGAGGGTGACATCAGACCAGGGATGGAAACACATGACCTTACTGGGAAAGTGGGAAAAGCACAGAAAAGGAGAATGGTGGAGAAACTGCTGGTAAGTAGATGCTCAAAGTTCAATTCACTTTGCTGGCATAGCGCCAGACACACAAAGTACTCAAAGCTTAAAGTTAAATAAAGTCCAACAAATGCAATGCACTTAAGTCCAAATTATATTTCAATTCAGTCAAATGAAATTCCAACTCATGATCTGATTCATTCCTATAGAGTCCAAAATTCTAGATTCATGTAACGCCAGGTCATAAACAAACAAACAAACAAAAAAACAGTCGGGCTAAGAGACCCAATGATGGCATCAAATCTTCACCGTAGTGTAGTGTATGCCCTACATAGATCACACTCGAGGTGACAGCAGAGAGAATTAACGGGGCTCAAAAACCTCCAGCAGAAAGAGACTCGAGCTGCGACAGAACAAAGAGAATTAATTCATCTGCTCTGGCTGGATGAATAAACTACATCCTGTTTCTCACAATAAAATTGTTCTTTTCTTTCTTACCATGTTCACATTAACATCAATGAGTCTGTTCAGATTTGTGTCCTACAAACATTGACTGTGAGATTAATTTCTGGGATGCTGATCTCGTTATTTCTGAACTCAGGCGTTTTGAATTTCTTTTTTATTCTTCCCTAAGTCAAGTGAATGCATCATGGCACAGCGACACACGAGGCCATCACACCAGTGCAACACGCCCTGGATGTGCACGTTAGAATATTTTTAATAATGTAAGGTCCAAAAGCAATGACAGAAGACAAAGACACACTAGAAAATGTAAAAGTGGGTTTGTGGTTTTTACAGCATAACCCGATGAAGGGTGTCAGTCTGCTGCTCATTAATAAATATACAATCATTTAAAACGGTGACTCATTCATGTCCAGCTGTCGACTTTATGACACCTATAAGGTTTTTATGGTTTAATAATTTCAGTTAGACTACAGCGGTGTAATTTGCTGTGCAGTTATGACCACTCACTGCAGCTTTTTAAGACACAATTTCTTTAGGTCTTAATGAAACGTACATGACAGAGTCATAAAACACAAAGCACCACTTTCAGTAATCGTCCACAGAGAGTAATTTTGTTGTTGTTGTTGTTGTTTTTAAATAAGTAAATAAGAAAAGATAGCTTAAGGGCTGATCTGTCCATGTGCCGTACAGACTGTACTTCCTTGATTTATTGGTACAAATGCTTCTGACTGGGAACTGGTGAAAATTATTTTTAGATTTTCAGTGAAAAAGAGAGAAAGTGCTGTAATCTGCTGTAGCTTTGAAACCGACAAAAAAGGCTCATCTCAGTGTTTTTGCTCTGTCTGTTTTTAGTGTGCCAGTTATTTATTATATTGACGTTGTTGTTCTAGTTGAATTCATAATTGGCATAAATTCTCACATGTTTGTTTCTGCTTTCTTATTTTCAAAGAAGGAGTTTTTACATACCTTTTGGCATAAGTTCTGTTTGTGTTTTTGGAGTGAAATAAAATCAGCTCTGTACAAATTTCTGTCAAATACTTGTGTTTTTTTATCCCTGTCCTTTTTTTTAAGATTTAGACATATTATCATGCTTGTAAATGTGTTAACTTACTCGAATTAAGATAACTTGTCCTCTGTTAGAAAAGGTTAAGTTGTATAAGACACTGACAGATGTATACAACACATGCATTTAAATCCTATATGCTGTGTGCTATAAATACGATTTGAAATGCTGTGCTGATGCATTTGTTTTCTTTAAGACTTATTCACAGCACGGAAGCCGACAAACGTGACTCTCGGAGTCAGAAAAAATACATTTTCTATTGAAAGTGAGCCTCTTCTGGGGCCCAGCTAGTACATGATCAATAATTGAACATGACTTTGGTGTTTATGCTCTGAGCAAAACTGAATGGTCGTATTTATGAATTGTTCATGAGAAGACTATTAAAAGAGCTCGGAGCTGTCACCGTGTTTGTTTTAGACTTCCACCAAAACCCAACAAGCATTAGGATTAAAACGATAGACGGAGAGTTGACGACAAGCCCAACGATTGTAGGAAAACTGTACATTCACATTCATTTGTGCAGTTTGTGAACCATGTAGACTCCTTCAGTATATTTCACACAAGTCTTAAGGCCAAGTTGAAGAAATGAAACAAAGATGTTATCTGCTGAGAAAATGTTACATCTTTGTCAGAAGAATGTGAGTTCTTGTTTTCAATTTAATCTCCCTAAAACATACAGATTGCAGCATTAAATCGATTTCTGCAACACATGGCCAGCTGTGCTGCTTATATTCTTGTCAATCTGTTCCATTATTTACGTTTAGATCTCATGAAAATCTGATGAGTCTAAGATCTAAATTTAGCAGAAAAACAGACAATGAACCAACACAGACGTGGTCTAGTGGACTGGGCAGGTCTCAGGTTTGCTTTCGCTCTGCACAGGATGTTCACCATCGTGGATCTGGATGAAGCTGCTGTGACACGGAGACACTTGCTCTTTGTGTGCATCTGGTGACGTCACTGCACATGTTTAGCAACTTTTAAGAGTGAAGAGAACTACTGTGCAGAGCTCACCTCTGTTCAAAGTGGAAAATAAAGGAAAAAAGAGGCAACAGATGCTCATAGATGAGGAAACACAAGATTAGAAACCATCTATCTTCTCAAAGAATAAAGAAGCATGTTGATGTGTGTAGGTCCTCAACATACACCTGCAGGTGAGTTTTCAATCTGACCAGTCAGCAGCATCCACAGCTTTCAACAGTTAGTAACAGTCGCACATTCTGCTGGACGCTGGAGCTTATCTGAAGCTTTTCTGAAGCTTATCTCCCCCAACGGACAATTAGTGGGTTCAGCAATGGCTGTCAGACTACATTTCCAAGATCAGTTGAATTTGGTGTTCTGCGAAATAATACGTCCTCCAATTCTACAAAAAAAAAGAAACAAAGCATTGAGAATATCACATAAGAGCTTTGGAATAAAATGCATTCTTGAAGCTCAGTTTTTGAAATTTTCTTGTGATGAGAATTTCACCAAAAAATAAAATAATATTAAACAAATACAGCCATGAGGACAAGTATTTGATTTCACACTTTCAGAAATCAAATTTCACATTTTACTGAAGAGGTTTCACGGAAATATGGCATTTACCATTTAGGAATCGTTACGATTTTTTTAATAAAGAACCTTCATTTAAATCTTTTAAAAAAAAAAAAACCTTAACCACCAAATCCACGGTTTGATACATTCTGGTGAGCTCAAAACCACCACAAGACCTGAAAGATCACAGAGGGGAACTAGCATCATGATTCCTAAATGCTTTCCTGGAAAAGCATCAAAAACACAATCATCCTGACGTAACAGAACTGACAGCGTGGCTCTTCATGTGCAGATGGACAAACGTCAACACACCCGAACTGCAAAAACATCTGAAGACTTTTCAAAAAAAGAAAAAAAAGAAAATAAAATTCCCCAGTACATGTTTGATGTTTTGGAGAGTCCAGACTGAGATGGTCTGGACATGTACGGAGGAGGCACAGAGGAGGATGATGAGGGTGGAGCTCCAGGACAGGAGCCCAAGAGGAAGACCACAGAGGAGGTTTATGGATGTGGTGAAAGAGGACATGAAGGTAGTTGGTGTGAGAGAAGAGGATGCAGAGGACAGGGTTAGAAGGAGGCAGATGGTCCGGGGAGGCAGAGCACACTTTTGTTGCTGAAGAAACAACTGAAGGCAGAAAGACCCACAAACAAGCAGCAGCTGACGCTGGCTGACGTGAAGTCCTGGCAAAACATCTCCAGAGAGGAAACACGGACTTTGGGAATCGTTCAAGGGCTCCAGGCCTCAGGCAGTCGGTGACTGCAAAGGATTTCCACCCAAGTACAGAAACGCATGGTTACATATACAATTATGTCACTCTGTCCAAACGCTACTTTTGACAAAGTACTTTGCCTAAATGGCTGCAATTCCTAAATGGTAAATTATGTTTTTAGCAAAACCTCTTCAAATAAAGCTGAAAGTCTGAACTCTAAACACGTTTTGATTTGTTTTATTTCCAGCCCCTGAGTGGCTGTATGAAACCAAACAAACTCCCATTGCTCCTTACGGTAGAAAATATTAGTAATTAACCAAGTGTAACAACTTACGCTAATTCTGTAGGTTACAGCATGTTAAATGAGAAAGATAATGCTGTAATTGCTGTGACACAATCCAACGTTTCTACGAAAGTGAAACATAGTGTGAGCAAGTCGACAGCGGCTGCTGATTTGCGAACGTCTGACTGTGAAGGGATGATACAATAAATCGTTAGGAGTTGTTTTATCTTTTCTCTTTTGTCTTGCATGACCCAGATCCCCAGAATCACGGTTCCTGTGTTGCTTTCCTCTCTAATTGGCTCTGTGAGTGCTGCTGCAGGGCAACAAGCAACATTTTACTTTCCATGCTCCCTTTTTCTTTTAGTACGGCCACAAATCTGCGTGGTCCACGTAAACCACAAACACACAGCAGCGTGAAGCATGTGTGAACAAGGGGCACTCAAAACCAGGTATTGTGATAAGAGAAACACACAACCTAATGCACGGTTAGTCTGAATCAGCCTGGAGGAAAAGCACTCTGAAATGTAAGAATCGACGAAAAAAAAGAAAGAAAAGAAAAGAAAAGGCAGCACAACATGTCAATCACTTCTATTTCAGTGCTTTTCAATGCAAGTGTGTGCAGCAGGATACCTGACAGTCTCTACATTTGCCATCACAAGGGACTTAAGTTTTCAACCAACACATTCAGCACACACATTTCATTTTATCTGTTATTCAGCTGTAACGCTGCTGACAGGCAGAATCATCCAAGTACTTCCAAAGTACGGGACTGATGTATAACTATATCTGCGGTCCAACAATGGTATCTCGACACGGTGAAATGTGAGGGGGGTTTGAGGCTGGAGCTGAAGGAAAAGCAACGTTTATTTGCTCAGACCGCTCTCAACCCAGCTCTCTGTGGACGTGTCAGATTATGTCCAGCCTGCACTGTCATGTCTCCTGTGTTTACTGTGCATAATATAAATGTGTGCTAAGAAAGGCCTATGGATCCTGTTAACATAAACATGACTCTAAATCAATCATCCAGTCAATTCTGTCATATAAGAAAATCCACTTTTGATGAACACAACGTACTCCCAGGAAAAGGCCTCAGATTATACATCTGATCTTCTGAATTCACCTTTACAAAAGGTCTTGAGAAACTATTGTTCAAGACTATTGTTGCGCCTGAGACTCATGAAACAACACCGCCATCTACTGGTGGCTTAAATGAACCCTCATGTCCTCATGTATGTAATGTGGATCGTGTATTAGTGTTTTATTGACGTCACGTCAGCTTTCATGAAACCAGACAGCCTTTGATGCTCTGACGAACATGATCAGCTTCATCAAAGAGCTGATTTTGACGATGATGGAAACAAGTGCTTTGGCATGACAGCTCTGTTTACACTCACCACCTGAGATTTAATTAGTAATAAATGTGAATGTCTCGTTATTTTTGAAAGGGAATATTAATTAAGATGCATCCATGAATAAACTGTACCTCAAAAGTACAGACATGGACATACACAGACACACACTAGACAGACAGATATATAATGTAAAAATCTAGAAATATTATATTTCGATACACATTCTGACTTTTCCACATTGTAGAGCAACATTAGAAGAATACAAACTATAGAATAATCCATGTGAAATTATGTAATACACAAAGTTGTGCTAAGATTTACTTTTTTAGATGCTTCGACAGCTGCACACTGTTGGAAATATCTAAACAAACTTCAAGAGGAATGTGTCTGGGGTTTTGTTGTTTGTATTTTTTAATTCATCGGTGTGTCCAATTAAAATATAAAAGAGCTCTTCTTTACAAGTTTGAGACCATAGTTTGTCTTGTGTCAAGATGGTGTTGATATGCAGTAAAAAGAAGAAGCCCTGTTAAACAACTCTAGTAGTACTTGTTTTATTATCATAATGAATGTTGTTATTTAACTAAACAGAGAAACAATATTCCACTGCTAAACGTAACAGCTAAAAGTCAGTCAGTCCAGAAAATTTCAAGAACTTGGAACGAGTCTTAAAGTGCAGCTGCAAAAAGCATGAAATTGTTTGATTAAACTCATTCTCACGAGAACCATTTCAGGGCAGGGAGACCGAGGCTCGCCTCTGCTCTAGAGAAAAAGTTCATTAGAGTTACCAGCCTGGGAAATTACCAGTAAACAACACCCCAGCTTCAGGTTTTGGATGAATGTTTTCACAGGGTTCAAGAAGCAGACTTGTCCAGAGAAGACTGTGAATCAGGCCTTCACAGCTGAACTGCTCCACGAAACAACTACTGAGAGTCTGCTGGACGAAGAAGTGCAAAGCTCCAAGAAACGGCACGAATACGCAAGTGGAAATGTGTACGTTGATCTGAAGAATCAAAAGTGGGATCTCTGGTTTCAGCTGCCAGTGTCTAAAAGGACAAAGGATGCCATCTGCATGTGTGAGGAGGTGTAACCATGCTTTTATCCAAAATCAATGCCGCCACTGCGACACCCTGAACGGACGGCATCATCCGAACTAGAAGCTCTTTTTACTCTTCTGGCTTGTTTAAGAAAATAACACACAATCTGTAACAGCCCAAAGCGTAACATGGCAAAAGTACAGATAAAACTGACTTTCACAAGTAAGACATCCTATATTAACTAGTATTATTCACCACGTGTTAGACTGGGACCTAAAAATGAGTTCTTACCAAACGCCCCTGGCAGCTTTAGACTGAAACAATGGATGCTGATCCGAACCTGAGAACACAAAAGCAGTATTTGTGTAGGAAAAGAAAAGAAAAGGGGATAAAAGAGTGTAAATGCAGTTAGGGAATAGCTTGCTAAAGTATATACTATATATACTTTTTTTTTTTAATTTGGTAATACAATGGCTTTGTTTTTGTTTTCTGTTTTCAAAGTGCTAAAACTCACCAGGATCTGGAGCATCTGGCTGAAGAGCAGGGAAGTCGTTTTCAAACACAAAAGTGCTGTCATAGTTTGGATTTACCTCGAGAAAATTAAACAGACACACAGATGTCAGAACACATCTGGAAATTTGCCTTTTCGGTCATGTTTAGTGTTTACAACATCAGGAACGAACTGTGTGTGACATCGTTTGTGTATCTGAAGGGAAGTTTGAGACCTGAGGCAAGAATTTGTTGCTCGCTGATAAATTTGTGTGACTGCCCAACAAATAACACATCTAGAGACACAGCATCTCAGAAGCAGCTCCAAAAACTCCAAGACCACGTCAGGGTAGGCATTTTCTGAAAGCACATTCTCTGAAATGTCCTTCAGAAACATTTTAGTCTTTTCCCCTTTTTCATTTGGTTTTCTGAAATGGATGTGTTTTTTATAGTCACTGTGTTTTTCACCACAGGGCTTCTGTATATATTTACCAAGCCTGGATGGAGTTGAGGAGAACCAACGTGGTTCATGCTAAGTCCATTACAATGCAGCAGAGTATAATGCATTAAAATGTCTTCACTGTGAAAAGAAAGGAAGCATGCAGAGATCCGAATACTGCCGTTCCAACCATGACCGCTCACGCTGTGATTTACTCTTAAATGTGGGCGGCGTGATCACCTCCTCTCACCTCTTCATTTGCTCGTGTGTTCCCAGGACAGAGGGGGTTGTTGGGGTCATATCTGGGTATGTATTCCTCAGGTGGTTTTTCCACCTGACCAGCCCAGGGTCTCTTCATCCGGTGGGCCGACACCAGAACCCAGCTGTCTCGCAGTGGGTTGTAGCGGAGATGCTGGTGCTCTGGTGTTTACGGGACATGCAATAACAAAGAGGAATATGCTTATTCGTCCTTGATTTTCACAGGGACAGTTGTTATTTATTATCATATTGTGAGAGAAATAAGAACATAAAGGCAATTAACCCTAAGATGCACCTTCAGAAAAATTACATCAAAGTCTCTATACATGTGGGTACAAAAATTCAAAACTTTTTTTTTTTAAACTTTTTTAAACCAGCATCAGTTCCAATCATACATATCAAATATAAATGAATTTTCAAAATTATTCAGAAAAATTAACCATTAAATTGACTGTTAAATTAAAAGACACAGACCCTTCTACACATTTCTGTCCCCACAGGATCCATTCAAATCACTAATTTTTGATCCTGCTCCTAAAAGAAAAGCATAAAACATGCATCTTGTCATTTCTCTACTTCATTTAGGGCATGGAGATTAAAACAGTGATTTGAATGGATTCCAATGTGCACAGTAGGGTGTTTAATGCCAGTATTTTAGTCCATATTGTTTTCAGTGGACTAAAAATTAAAAATACATATTAAAAATGATGATCATAAAAAACTGCACAACCTTGCATGTATCATCAATAATATGTCTGGAATGAAAATGATAAAATATGCTATAAATAAAAAGCCAAAATCCAAAACTGTGCTTGCGTGCATTGAACCGTGTGTCACGTGCGTGTGTGTGTGTGTGTTTAACAATGTGCACTGTCAGCACAATAACAGCAAGACCATAAAGGTCTATCTAGCGAGCTGATTCCTGGTAATACATCGTATCAGAGATATATGTACGTACATGGTATATATGGTATATGGACAAAATAGAACTTGAAACATTTGCTGAACTGCTTTAACTTAATAGTGAACTCAAGCGGTAAAACCGCCCGCGAAACATGTTTTTTAATCGGTTTTGTTTAAGGTATTTGCTCCAGCAGTGTGCGCCATACTGAAATACTGAAATTGAATCGTTTTTCTGGAGGTATAATTTTGTTTTTGAGGTCAGAAAACAGAAGCAAACTGTCCCACAAAAAACAAGAGGTTGAAAGTTCCGTCTCGTACGTGTTGAGCAGGATATCCTAGATTTCTGAGGCACACTGCTAAAAATACAAACCTCTGGGGTCGAAACGGACGTGGTGCTCCTCACTCATGATGCTCGGTGCAGCTTAAACGTGTTTACTTCGTGGCTGAATCATCTGCTCTGTGAACTTTAGCACAGCAGCACTACACCCCCTGGCCTGTTCCCGTGTTTAGAAAAGCTGCCATTTAGTACAAAACAACGTGCAACGACAAACTTCCAAAGACACAAATATGTTTAATAAAAAATACCCCAAAAATATCATAATATCAGTATGCAACAGGGTATCTTAAAATATATAAGGATTTTTAACCCAGTCTGCATCAATGTGTAAATTTGTATAAAACGACCTAAGGGGGGTTTAAACGTGTTCTGGCAACCACAAAGTTGCCGCTGCCTTCACGACGAGTTCAGGCTGTGATTGGCTGAGCTGCCATCTCTCGCCGTCACGTGATAAGGAAGGAACTTTCAGTTTTCTCTCCATATGGAGACATCTGCCAAGCTTTTTACACGTTTGTAGCCGAAACTGCTGCTGTGTCGTTGTCTGTATAAGCATGTCTTTTGTCAAAACGTCTTTAAGACTGCTCGGGGTCGTCGCATTTGCTGTTTTGGTCATGTTGCTGCTGCGGCACTGGATGGCCACCAAACAGTATGTTTTTAACAAAGAAGATATCGCCAAGTTGGCCAAACAGTACGCAGGTGAGTCTGGTAGTGAGGGTGTTTCACACGTAAACCAAGCCATGCCAAACTGCAGCCCAAACAAAACAAAGTTAAAACTGAGATCCCAGTGATCTCAACCTCCATGACATCCATCTGTGTTGTAATTTGTGTTGTCCATTCTCAGGACAGGATCATGAGCAGGCTTTCTCCAAAGTGGTGGTGGAGCTCAGGAGGAGGTAACAGCAACATGTTACACCACACATGTGTGCACACCAGCAGCTGAGTCCCAGATTATTTGATTTAGGCACTTAAAGTTGAATTGTGCTTTGTCAGGCAATAATAAAATTGATGTTTTAATCATTATATTTTAAGTCAAATATAGATTTGAAATAAATTATCTCATTATCTGTTGTTTCTGTTAATATCTTACGCCACATCCAACTCCTGAGAATTTTAGATGCAGTGATTAAAAGCACAAAGAGGTCCTGAAATTTTGAACAAATGAAATCTTATATCCAGCAATAATGGGTAAACATTATAAATGCTATTAGAGTCCGAGCAAATTGTCAAATTGCAGCTTTCGCTCTATGATTTCCCAAAAACTTAGACCTTTAAAAAGTAACACAAACTTCTTTAATTCATCAGACTCTGATTGCACATTTTCAAGAAACAAAAAATAGAAGTGCAAGTGAATTGCAAGTTCACCTTTTTTTGGGGGGGAACTATTTTAATTAGTTGTTTTTTTTTCCACAATTGTTTGTTTGTTAGTCAATGCATTTAGCTTTTCCTCCGTCTGAACACTGGATCTCGACAGAAAGAGGGTTGTCATTTCTAATGAGTGTATCTCAACTAGGTATCCTGGCCACATCCTGCCGGATGAAGACTTACAGTGGGTGTTTGTGAACGCTGGAGGGTGGATGGGCTCCATGTGTCTCCTCCATGCCTCTCTCACAGAGTACCTCTTGCTGTTTGGTACTGCGGTGGACACTGGAGGACACTCGGGTGAGGAGGGAGAACTTAAAGATTTCTCTGTCTGCAAGAGCGAGAAAACCTAAGACATCAACGTAAACAGTTACATTGTTAGAAAACTTCAGCTCCCAGCTTTCACTTTGGTGCCTTTTGCACTATGGAAGGGAAAAAGAAGGCCTCATCGGAAAGATTTTCTGACTATGTGGTTAGGAATCCTTGTTTCCATTGCCTCTTTCCTATTTTGCCAGGTCGTTACTGGGCTGAGATTTCTGACACCATCATCTCTGGCACTTTCAGACAGTGGAAGGAGGGGACTACCAAGAGTGAAATATACTATCCTGGTAATGCATTACCATATTACAATCTGCAGATTTAGAGTTTCATAAGAATGGTTTCTCACTATTCCAATTAAATGCCTCTTCCTAATCTTTTTCTTCTTCTTCTTCTTCTTCTTTTTGGACACACACACACACACACTTCACAGGTGACACTCTTGTGCATGCAGTGGGAGAAGCCACATCGGTGCAGTGGAGCGCTGGGACTTGGATGGTGGAGTACGGCAGAGGATTCATCCCATCCACGCTTGGCTTTGCGCTGGCAGACACTCTGTTCAGTACACAGGACTTCCTCACAATGTTCTACACTGTCCATGTTTACACGAAGGCTCTGCTGCTCGAGGCTTCCACACTGCTGACAGAGGCCGGAGTTGTCTGACGCACACGGGAGGAAAAGAGACTTGTATCAAAACATCCCTCGCAAGTAAATTCTGGCTGAGTCTGTGCTGATGGTTCCATTTGCAAGAAGAGTTAAAAACATTTTTACTTTGACGATTAGAGTTACATCAAGCAGACAATCGGGTTAATTCCAGTTCTTTAACCTCAAAAAGACTTTATGTTAAGAAATGTCTAATTCCATCTTAGCTTGCAGTCTTAACATTTACAAAAATATATCAAACTAATGCATTTATTACAAAAGTACTTTTTAATTTCAATGTGGTTATCTTAATGAAATTAAAAGCAGCAAAAAGAAAAAGTGCCCAGAATGCATTTCATTCCTAGTTGAGCCCCGCCCAACAAGCAGAGTTCTGCAATGAGACTCTGCTTCATATGCAGCTCAGTGTGCGCTGTTGTGGGAGCTCAGGCTGTTTCTATAGTTACTCAGGTCTTAAGCGTCTCTGTTCCATATTGCTTTAGGATCCGTCTTAAAGATTTGAGGCCTTACAGCCTCTTTTGCCAAATCTGAGATTATTCTGATAATAGCAAATCACAATACGGAACCAGGATTTGAAGATTACGTTCTTTTCAGTGACCAGCTACATTTAAGAACAGATTTTAAATGGCTTTCTTTCAAAATGTTTGTTTTTCAGTTCACATTTCCAGATGAAGGAATTACTTTTAAATCGAATATGCAAATTTGATTGATTTAACTTGTAATGCAATCGCACAAAAAATAAAAAAGAATCATCTAGTCCTGTCAAAGCTAATATTTTCTTTAGATACCACTCTTTTTTTAGATTTGAGTGTCTTCTCTGAATTGAGGGTCCTGTAGAAACTACTGTTTGAATATTCATGATCTAGCTTTATTGTCTTCTTAACCACCTCCTGAAAAACCAGCACTGAGATGCCGAGCAGTGTGTTTGCTTTTATGAAAAAAATGTCTCCATTCTAAGGTCCGAGGTTTGTGATAACATGGAAAAACGTCTCAGTAACTTTCTTGGTTTCCTCATTAGACTGTTTGCATGATTCATTTTCTGAAAACATTTAAAAGTGGATATATTAATGGCATCTATTTGGATGATGTCTAATGGTCCATTTCATATTCTTGCCAGCCAGGAGACGACACTGATTTCATCTATGTAACTGCATTGGTTCGTCTTTGTACAGTTCATATTTGGACAAGAACATATAAAAACACTGCTTTCCTTCTATAAAACTATGCTCTGTTATGCTATCATTGCTTTATTATATGATTGAATGTGTAAACTTAGTAACTGTAATTGAAAACATGCTAGACTGACAGGAAAAACTTGAACAATCATCTCTGACTTCGCTGATATAGATGTCCATGGTGATTTTTGCACTAGCCCTTTGGGGGAAATGAAAATAAAAAGCACTTAACTTGTCCATTTTTAAATATTTTACATGTAAGAAATGCAATGTACTGATGTTGTTTTACTCCTGGATTGTACTGTAAGCAAAACTCCTGCTGCTGAATTCACCACTTTCAACTAAACAGCCTTATTTTCAGACTTAGTTTTTTGTCTATTGGGAATCATCATGAATACTGTACAGAAAGCACCCAAAGCTGTTGTTTAATTCGCATACAGCAGTGTGTGAACGTGTTGCTCTACTTGGATGTGCAATTTGTTGAGTAAAGATTAAAACTGAAAGTGCCAGATTAAATACATTTTTCTTGAAGTCAAACCTGTTTTTATTATATTTTATTATATACTGTATGTTTACAATGTAAAAGTGCTTAATTTATTTTAAAGTCGCTCTACCTCATCGGACCACATGCAGTCACATAGATCTGCTGTGTTGAGTCGAGCCACTGACAGGACTGTGCTAACTGAGCAACAACAACAACAAAAAAACTACTTAAAGTCAGGATTAGAGACAACAAGGACGTGTACAGGAGAACAACTTCAGATTTGTGGTCAGGGATGAAGAAGATCACAGGATTCAAGCAGAAGGAGGATCAGAACGGACCTACGAGCCTGTGAGAATCAGATATTCTACAGCACTTCTCAGTCTGAACCAGGAGAAGGTTGTGGTGTTGTGGAAGACATTCTGCCTTGTTCCAGCACCAAAAAAGACGTCGTCCATCTTCCCCCAGTGACTATGGACCTGTAGCTCTAACATCCACATCCTGGCAGTGGAGAAACCTTTATTGGCCCACCCAAGTAAACAAATGGACACCTTGCAGGACCCACTACAGTTTACTTATCATTGTGGAGTTGGAGTTGAAGATGCCGTCGTACGCCAGCTTCAACGAATCCACAGTCATCTGGACAAAGCGCTCAGCACCATGAGGATCATGTTTTTCAGTTTAGATTCACCTGGACAAGAGATGCAACACTGATGCTGTCTACAGCAAAGGACAGGGCAAGAAAGAAGAATATTTTTCTACATTTTTTGAAAATTAGATTAATTTGACTAGATTATTTTCTGTTTAACAAAAAATAGACTAATTTCCTTGAAACAAGACTTTAAAAAATAACTTTCTTAGAAATTTATTATTATTAATAATAATAATAATAATATGTCAGTTTACTACTTTTTTTCACTCTCTGGTAGATGAATCAAAGCAGTAGCAAAGAATATAATAAGCATCCCACATCCAATACATGTTGTCAGTGCCACTTTTGGAATAAGAATGACTACAGGATCTGAAAAGATGTTTATACACACAACACACACACACAAAAAGAATGCAAAAGATGCAATATTACATGTTTTTGTTTTTTTTCTTTGTAATCCCACAATATACTAGTTACAAAAGCTAGAACATTCTATTCTATTCTATTCTATTCTTGGCAGAAAACCGGATTAGAGGACAGGATTGTGTACGGTGGCCCTGAGGGAAAACCCACAAGACATCACACCATAAAAACACGGTCAACATATGAACAGCATTGTCTCCATAAACATGATGGACCTTTCTTATCAATCCATGAAAATTGCCCATCAAGCCCGAGAGGCGGTGAGTGAATGGAAGACTTTATTTGTTAAAGTTTCCAGCAAATTTACGGAGAAAGTTGTAGAGTTAACCACCTTAAGCTAACTAATTAGCAGCGATGGACGAGTAATTGACACGGACTACAGGTTAAATTAACAATCTCAAATTATAGTTAGCGTTGTTTAGGGTGGATTCGGGTTCGATTCGCTGTGTTTTACGTTTATATTATGTGATGATGATTGCTAAACTGGCACAGACAAGTTTGTTACCGGCTTGGTATTTAGCTAGTTTAGAGAAAAGGCGTCTGGTTGCTTAGATACGGCGGTATCAACTGTTTGCATTTTGGGTCGTTTGTCTCCCCCTGCTGGCAACATGTGTGTATCTGACCAAATAAACCCCTCGGTGATGCTTGTTTTTGGACAACTCCACCATGTATGTTTGACTTGTCGAAACACAGCGGTGTCCTTGTGTTGAGCATGTTGTGTTTAGTGACTTTTTTTTTTTAATTAAATTTTTTTTTTTTTTTTTTACTTTTTTTCTTTTGTGACAAGTCAAAATAATCTTATAGGCACATTGCTGTTGCAGCTTCTCACTTCATATTCTTTACTGTAATTTTGAGCATTGCAAAGGGCAAAATATGGATCGTATACAAACATACACATGTGCACACACAAACATACATATGGTGCACCAGTTGTGTTTGCACTATGTCAAACTATGTTATGTGTTGGTGTTCAACAGGATGAGCTCAGGAATGACATGCGAAGAAAAAGTCTTCTTGTGTTGATCTACCACCACCTGCTGGGACAAGGGTCAGTATGGAGTTGCTGCTGTTGATTTTCAGAGGCATGTCAAAATGTTCTTATAAGAACTTTAGTATGCAGACGGATGGTAAGCGTGTCCAAAACAGGTGAAAAAGGAGTTTGGGTTAGTTGGCTGCACACAAATGCATTTGATCAAAGCAGCAACATAAGTAAAACCTATTCTTTGTTAAAGCAAATGACAGAACTGGGAAGCAAAAGGGCAGAAATGCAGTTTAAAAAAAACAATGTACAATGGAGAGGAAACGAGTATGGGATACTGGCGATTGAATAAATATACCAAACAATTGAAGGAAACACAGTTAAGATAAATTATTTAAGGTTGCAGGAATAGCTGGCCATGGCTGTGTTATTTTGTGATCTTTATAATGTGCATTTGTGTTTGTCCACCAGCTATGTGGCAACAGCAGTGGCCTTGGATCAGGAGACAAATGCAGGCATGAGGAGGTTCGAGGTTTGTGATAACATCGATCTGGAGATGGTACTAATGGAGTACGAGAGTTATCACTTTGTCAAATTCCAGAAGTATCCCAGACTTATCAGGAGAACAGCAGAACCAGGCACGTCGCAGCACTAAAATTCAGAGCAACACTGAAGGTGTAGCTCATGTTCAGTGGGACCAATTAAATCAAAATCAGAGTTCACCTCTTATTTTTCATTTCTTTTTTCCTGTCAAGGTGAAAGCAGAAAAAAAAGCAGTGGACTCAAGAGGTGACTCAGTCCGTTTCATATCTGTCTTTTTTCCCCTCCATATCCTTCTTCCTTTATTCTTTATTTTTCATCTTAGATAAACTGTTCATATATACTCACAAATTCTCACTAATGTGTTATACGCCTATTCTTGTCCTCAGGACACCCTGTCTTCCCAAAATCATCTCACCCTCAGCCCCAAAGTCTGCAAACACAGCCAAGAAGATATCCACCAGTGTGCATCCAAAAGTGTGGCAATGATAACAACACTACAGTGAACTAAAAATGTGGTTTTTTTTAGTGAGTTTCCTGACTGATGTCCTTACTGTCTCTCAGGACATTGGCGCTGTGAATGCTGAGTTTTCAGAGTTCGGCATCAACATTTCATCCATCAGAAATGGACCAGCTGGGGAGAGACCCATGAACACGAAGGTATGTGAAAGTTATGAAACTCTGCTGTGAAAAGTTTTTAAAAAAAGTATATTATTAATACATCTACCCTGTTGTATGACAAATTATTATTATAATTATTTATCACTGCAAAAACAGACCTTCTAGAAATCAAAATTTTTCTATTTAGACAAAAAATAAGACAAGATTTTTTTTTCTCATTAATCAGTTTTGTGGTGAATAATTATTCTACTAATGGTAATAATTTATTTGAATCCATTATCACATAAACTGTCTTTGGATGGATGTGAAGGTAAGGCTTTACTCAAACAGAAATTATTCAAATTCCTTGCAGGTAAGAATGACGTCTTAATACCTCTTAATTGTATAGAATTCACAAGTGAGGGAATAATGGAGCAGAAGATGGACAGCAAGTCTGCAAGTCTTTTGCAGACTCTGAATGGGTTTGTTGTGGTAAAGAGAGCTGAGCAAAAATGCAACAGTCACTGTTTAGTGGCCAGTGTGTGCTTGTACACTCACCTACGGTGGGTAGTGACTGAAAAGAATAAGACATTGTGGAGTGGCTGAAATCCGTTATCCCCGCAGGATGCTGGACTCCCTTAGAGATGGGGTGAGACGTTCTCTAATTTTTCTAAAGACTTGGAGTCGAGTCACAGTTCCTCCACACTGAGAGGAGCTGTTAGGCATGTCCAACTGGGAGGAGACACTGGGACACTCCCAGTTGGACACGCTACAGAGATGACACATCTGGACTGGCTTTGGGGACAGGAAGAGGGAGGTCTGGGCCTCGGGAGTTGATGGATGGGATGGATGAAATATCTTGTAGGAAAAAAACTAGTATGATACGAATAGCTTCACAACACACACACTTATTGTACACTTACAGTTTTGATTAATTAGATTTAGTTTTTTCAGACAAATTAGAAACAATCCAGAAATGATTTCTTATTTATTTATTTATTCCAAGTATATTTAAAACAAACACACAAACAAACAAACAAAACAATACAATGGCAAAAAAGTAAAGAAAAAAACATACTGGAACATTATCAGGAGATTTCGCTGTCATAAACATGTATGATTGTTCCACGATGAGGTGCTGAGCAGGAATTTACTAACAGAGGCTGGTGATGTTTGTGGGCCAAAAGAACATGTACAGAATTGGTGGTTTCAGCTCGCATCACATCATTAGACAAAACAGAGATAAGTAAGGCTCCATGGGCAAAGATCAGCGAGGACACTGGAAGGGAAAGTATTCTTCTTATTGTTTTATTTTATTTTATCTGAAGGTTTATGTCTGTTTCTCTTCTTTTTTATTGCTGAAGCCTACTGATTGTTTCTGTCTGAGAATACGGCCTTCAGTCCCGTCTTATCTCCAGCTCACTGACTTTCTCTTTTGAAGGCCTTTTTATTTATCTCTTGGCTGCTCTTCTCACAGAAAGAGGTCCTCTGCATTCTATCAGGAAGCAACTTCCTTTTCAAGGGAATAAACGTCTAAAAGAATTTGCGTCTTACTTCAGTCATAGACATGTTATTTCCACAAGAAATCTCAAAATCTCTACAGATAAACCTGTCTCTCGTGGGTAGTGTCCTGTGGACAAAAAATGAAACTGAAGTTCCATTCAAAGAGCTCTTTGAATTAAGATTATTAAATAATACAACTGAATTACAGTGAAACATGGTGCTTTGGAGTTGCTTTGCTGTGTCTGTGTCTGTCAGTGATGGAATTGGAAAATTTAAAGCGATTTTACAGTGAAATTTGTGAAATGTCTTAAACAAGGTCAGACAGATCTGAAATACTCTTGTAAAAAGAAGTTTTTGTACAACCAATTACAGTCATGTGAAAGGTGAAATGCACCCTTATATCAGGGCTTAATTAAATAAATCGCATCCTGTAACATGTTTTTAAATTTATTTAAATTAGATGACATACTGCATATCACACTGTATCATTATTTAACAAATACTAAACCAAAATACAAAAGCATCACTGTTTTAGTACATGCCATAAATATTTCTTGGGTAAATTTTGTGGCAGACTTTTTTGTTTATTTATTATTAAGTATTATGAAATCCCTCAGCTTGAACAAAATTGGGTGATTTGCATTTAGTTGTAAACACACAAACAAAGCTTTCCTTTTTTTTGGCGCCAGGTGACTGATGCTGTCAAAGGAGCTGGTTTCGACTCGGAGCACGTGGTAATTACATTAAAGCCTGACGTCTCGACACTGAGGAAGTAAACAGCAGGATTAAATGCTTCTCAGATATAAAATGCAGTTATGGTGCCTCACTTCCACCAGTTTCAGGAGCGGCTGCTGAAGCCTCTCAGTGGTTTTCCGGGGATGAGTGGTGAGATGAGAGAGCTGGCTGCAGTCATCACCAGGGTAACACACGCACACACACACACACACACACACACACACACATATTCAGACTATTAATTGGACAGTCTGGCAACAACAAACACATAAAGATCAAGTCAGAAGTAGGTTTTTATATTGACTTGTGCTGGTGGATATATATATATATTTTTTTTTAAATGTGAAAAACGCTGGTTTTATTGTACGTGACGCAGACTGTCCACTAGAGAGCAGTGAAGAGTTGTGTTGTGAATGAATTGATCGGCTGTATTAATGAAGGCCCAGGTTCTATCTATTTCACTTATCTGATGTTTCATTCTAAAGGACACCTATTTACGCAAGCCTAATCGCACCAGGATGTGTTCTTTCACATGCACCCTTCACTCTTTGCGTGTGTGTGTGTGTGTGTGTGTGTGTGTGTGTGTGTGTGTTCAACCCTAAAGGACATCTATTTGCACTGCCCAAACGTGCGGTGGGAGGACATCATCGGTCTGGAGGATGCCAAGCGATTAGTCAAAGAGGCCGTCGTTTATCCCATTAAGGTGCGGCCGCCACACCAGCACGCTGGTATTTCAGTGTCAGTTGTTTGTCTTCGATTCTGAATACATCTCCTTTAAAGGGCTTAAAGAGAAGGAGGGCAGCTGGGTCAAGCCAGTCTATTAGACTGACATTAAATCCATATCTGGCAACTTAAGACATCACATATACAGATGGATAGACGGACATGCAGGCAGGAGTGCACATACATGAAATGCCATGTAGAAGCTATTATACACAGATCCCTTCACAGTTTTTGCCTCTATGTATAGATAACAGCTTTAAAACGCACAAAGAAAACGCATACACTTTTATCATCATCATCCAGACCTTTCTCATGGATGTAATGACGACAAATCAGGTTGTCTGCATCCTCTTGACATTTCCAGATGAAGATGAGGACTGATGTGTCTATTTTCTCATATATTTTGCGGGCTTCTTTTATTGAATAACACCATCCTTCCGCTTTTCCACAATCCCCAACTTTTGTCTCCATTATTATTCATTCTGTGGGGTATAAGGTCAGCTGGATGACTTGAGTCAGCTTCTCTCTGCTACCTAAAATTCTGACAAATTTGCGCTGTGTGGTATTTGCAGCACTGACTCAGCTTTTCATCAAGCTTATCAGTTTTCTTTACGCACAGCTCAGCCTCTGATTGGTTTCCTGAACAGATGTTTCATATAGATAGAAACAGATTGAATGATACAGTGAATTACTAAGGGTTTATCTGTTCAGTTTTATTCATATTTCACTCACAACTTGCCTTCATCAGCCTGCTTCCTCTCCTCGTTTAAACTCTTTGTCCTTGTTTTTATTGTTGCCTCCTCTCTAACTCACATTCTCTGCAGTACCCGCAGCTGTTCACAGGCATCTTATCTCCATGGAAGGGTTTGCTGCTCTATGGACCCCCAGGTAGAGTGTTTTTCTGACAGAAGATCTGCTAATCATAGAAGACATACACTTTTTGGAAGTGAGCCTCAAATACACTCATGCGACCGCATTGCATGCACACAGGAACGGGCAAAACACTGCTGGCTAAAGCTGTGGCAACAGAGTGCAAGACGACCTTCTTTAACATTTCAGCCTCGAGCATCGTCAGCAAGTGGAGAGGTGACTCTGAGAAACTGGTCAGGGTAGGTCAGAAAACAATTGTACCAAATACTTTTTTTTTTTTAAACAAACATACACTTTTTCTCTTGAACATAAACTATGTACACCGCCAGGTTCTGTTTGAGCTGGCCAGATACCACGCCCCGTCCACCATCTTCCTGGATGAGCTGGAGTCAGTGATGGGCCAGAGGGGAACCAGTTCTGTGTGAGTTCAGTGGCTAATTGCAGTAAATTCTGTTGTTGTCACCGTGAGTGTCTCATGTCAATGAGGTGGGTGGGGTTCCGTGGCGTACCGGCTAGAGACCCGGCCAGTACCAATGATGTGTGTCCACATCCATGGATGAGGTGCCCCTGAGCAAGGCACCTGAAACCCCCACCTGCTCCCCGGGTGCCACACCATGGCAGCCCACCGCTCTGGGTCTATCAGCCCAGATGGGTTAAATGCGGAGAATGAATTTCCCCAAGGGGATGAATACTAGTATATAT
>JBAMYA010000004.1:12151568-12162008 GCA_037176975.1 Arrhamphus sclerolepis | reverse complement strand
CTTCACGCCTGACACTTTCTCCTCCTGCTTTCACATGCTTCTTCACCTCTTTTCCACACTCTCTGATGCTCTGGACTCAGGGGGGGGGTTAGGCAGTAGGAAAGTTGGGGTGCGGGATGCCCGATGCGTCAACATGCAATGCTGGATGTGCACATCAAAAAGTGATGGAAAAGGATGCGTCAAAAATGTGAGGAGTTGGGAGTGAGAACACGTTGCCCATACATGTCCTGCACCAGTCTCACATACTTCTGTTCTTTCTCAGCACCCTGTCGTACGCTTTCTCGTGTGTCTGAAGCTCCCTCTGACCTTCTGTCCTTCTCTATCAAGTCTCTATCAACTCTTTCTTTGCATGAAACCATACTGCTGCTCACAAATTCTCATGTCTGCTCTTAGTCTAGCTTCCACTGCTCTTTTCCCATAACTTCATTGTTTGGCTCATCAACTTATTTCCTCTGTAGTTGTCACAACTCCCCACATATTCCTTGTTCTTAAAAATGGGCAGCAGCACACTTCTCCTCCATTCCTCAGGCATCCTCTCACTCTCTAAGATCCTGTTGAAGGTCCTCGTCAAAAGCTCTGCTGCCACCTCTCCTAGACACTTCCATACCTCCAGGGTCAACTATCTTTCCATGATTCATCCTCTTCTTAATGCCCTCTTCACTTCAGCTTTACTAACCTCCTGGTCCACAATGGTCACCTGTGCTGCTTTGTAATCTTTCATTTTCCTCAATTTATCTTCGTTCTCTTTCCATCTAGCCATCACATTTCTGGCACTTGCCAATACATTTCCTCTGCTTTTATCCTCTTTCTCTTCCTCAGTCATCCTGTCATCTGGCTACACTCTCACCCACCACTGCTTTGCAGTCATGTCAGGTCACATTGTCTACTTAAGATGTTGTCCACCTGTGTGCTCCTATACCTCCACTCTCATTAGTCACCCTCTGTCCCTGCCTCTTCTGGAAGGAAGTATTCACTACAGCCATTTCCATCCTCTTTGCAAAGTCTAACACCATCTGTCCTTCTGCGTTTGTATCCTGGACACCAAACCTGCCCATCACTTCCTCATCACCTCTGTTGCCTTCTCCAACAAGTCCATTGAAGTCTTCACCAATCACCACTCTTTCATCTCTGGGGATTCTCTCCATCGCTTCATCCACCCAACTCCAGAATGCCTCCTTCTCTTCTCACATCCCACCTGTGGGACATTGAACATCATTGTCGTGCATTTTACTGCTATTATCATCTACCTTTCTGTATCTGCTATATAATTACATCACACACCCGCTTTTAATTAGTCTGTACTATTGCATCACAGTTTTCTATTATTTATTATTCCTCATGTAAATCTTTTTTCAGATTACCCACAGTTATGTACATATTATCAAGGAATGACCTTCCCATGGACATTAGACAGGCCCTTTACTTTCTGATTTTAAGACCAGATCTTTCCTTTGGCCTTTGACACAATCTCTTGGACTCTATTCTATTATTTACCATTTTACCTATTATTTTGTTTGCTGATTTTACGATTGATCTTATTTGTTTTATGTGATTGTGTTCAGCACTTTGGTCCTGTGGGTGTTTAAAGTGCTCGATAAATAAAATTGGTAAGGTGTGCTAATATATCTAACGACATTCTGTCCTCCTCTGCAGGCTGGATCATCATTTTATTCTCAATGAAATTTCATTTCAAATGAGTTTGTATTTGAAAACAAGTGAAATGGCGGTTATCCATATTTCACCTCCTTTGTTCGCCGATTGCCACACTTGTACGTGAAGAGTCAGAAAATTAAAGTTCAAGTTAATGAAACTCAACCATGTATTTATTTCAAAACAGAGAATCTTGATGTATGTGACACAGAGTGTGCAAAATTGTAAACACTTTGACTTGTTTTCAGGAGCATTGCTTTAAATATAATACCATATAATAATAATAATAATAATAATCGTTGTAGTAAAAAAGAAAGCAAAGAGCTAACAACAATGGAACATTTATAGTGGCCGTGGCTTCAAATGTCTGCAAATCTTGTCGGTACAAACATGCCGCTGAAGTCTACGGCTTATAAAACAGATCAACTGACAGGATTACATTTACTGTTTATAATCTCCAAAGCACCTTTTCCAGACCTCCACTACCGAGTTAAACCTTTCACCAAACATATGGCATGTACCACAACTTGATCAAAACAAATTCCTCTCAACATGCACTAAAGAAAACAATGAATGTGATCTGTGCAGCAATAAAGTTTTACATGGAGAGAAAAACCATCCTCATGTTGGGTGATGACGTTAAGCAAAATCAAATTGCATGTCATGTATTTATTTCTGTGCTTATGAGCAGCTGAGGAGGTCCGATGAAGGAATATCTTTCCGTAGGTCAACTCTCCTCGTCCTTGCTTCTGCAGTTGGGAAGCAGAGTTGTACTTTATTTTTTCTTTGCAAATGGCAGTTCCATGGGAAGAATCACTGTCTGCTTTTTTACAGGCAATGATGAAAAAGTCTGAATGTGACGCTGCTCAGTATTTCTGTGTGTGTGTGTGTGTGTGTGAGAGGGAGAGAGAGAGAGAGAGAGAGAGAGAGAGAGAGAGAGAGAGAGAGGTTATTCCTTGGTTTGTCTCCTTGCATCAGCCGGCTGATGGACAGCTGTCAACCAAATAGCAACAGAAGGACGATGCAGGCAGAGTTCACTATTATCAATGGCACTGTAAAAACAAAAAAACAAGTAAGCAAACTTCACCTTTCATCATATTTAGCCATTAAAGCTCCACCGTCCATATTAAGACCAGGGATCCGGGAGCAAACAGAACAAACTTGATGACCGAGTGGATTATTTCCCAAATTAGTGCAAAACTCCTACAACACGTGACCAAATACATGGTGTTTAGCTCTGTGAAATCTATTTTCTCTGTAGGTGCACCAGTAGTCTGCCAACCTCTCATGACGGTCCGAACTGAACGGATGAGGTTCAGTATCTGAGCTTTGATTCCTGGATCATCCCCAAAACCTCCAACTCCCTGGTCGACGCCCCAACCGACTGGAAACACGCAGGCAGATGCAGAAGGAGGAGGACAAAACAGGGGGGTTATGGCCGCATAGAAATAACTCCATATAGTCTGTTTCTATATGTCAACAGTCAGTCATTCAGTTAAAGCCACAGACTGGGTGATGATGATGATGATGATGATGTGTGTCAAAGTAGCTGCTGATTTCTTGCTCATCAGCGTGCGTGTGTGTGTGTGTGCGTGCGTGCACTTACTCTTGCTGAGAAACCTCTCCTCATGCAACACAGCGATCGCGTTTGTGCACAGAATCGCCGTCTGGATGAGAGAGTAAAGAGTGAACGCCATGCTGGCAGCTTCTTCTTCTGCTGCTGCTCCTCAGTCTGCCACACAGCTGCCGTAAACGAGCGCCGGAAGTCGTGGTAGCATGAAGGGGATGATGGGACTTGTAGTTTAAAGCACACGTCAATCAACAGCGTGAACAAGGCAGAAAGAAATGCTGTTTGTGAATATTAATTAATAAAGTAAAGAACTCACAAACAACAATGTGAATGTGTTTCATTCCAAAAGATGCTTTTTAATCGATATTCATCTTTCTCTCTCTTTTTTTTTTTTTTTTTTTTTACTCAGTGTCGCTTGCTACTGCTATATTATTCACTATTGTCTTGTGAACCATGCACCACCAAGTAAAGGATGTTTAGCCCAAACATGACCCACATCTGTAGGACAGTTTTATTTGGCTTCATGTTTATGACTGACACAATATCACATCTGGCACTTGGCAGTTCCATAAGCAGCCCAGTGAGAACCAGAAAACAGAAAAATGACACATGCCTTGTCTGTATATATGCATTTGAACTATTAATCTGAGAAACACAAAAAGGGGTGGGTTAGTGGTGTACAAACATGTTTTTAATTGATGAAATAAAGAGTTTTATATTCATCAGTAAGTTCCTCTGAAAGTAACTGTTTTGAAGCAAGGAAAGGAGGTAACATATGGGGTACGCTCCAGCAGATCCCTGTGACGCTGTAAAGGAATAAACGGGTAGCTATAGATAATGGAAGGATGTATATCAACATTGACAAAAACAGATGATAAAACACTTTTTGAGGGTTTTTTTAATAGACCTTTAATTTACACATAAATAGTAGAGAAACTACAAGAACATTTTGAAATACATCTGCATTAACAGTTTGTAATGGTAACCTCTTATCAGTAAACAACAACTTCGTCATTCATTCTATGGACAAGATGAGATGTCATTTGTATTCTTTTTGAAATACACTCAACTGCATTTTCATCATCATCAGGTCTCTTTCTGCTTCTTTTAACATTACAATAAATAGTATTTTCACAATCAGGACCTCAAAGTTTGATACTCAAATAAATAAACAAACACATATAGATACACTGACTGTAAGCTCCAGTATTCTTATGTATGACATTTTATACAGTCAACTGACATCATTTACATATAAATACAAAATGGTGACAAACTGTAGTCTTTTGCTCCTAATTGGCTGTCTTTTGGAGAGAACGCAAGTCAGTCTTCATTTGTCTGTTCACCAGCAGCACTATCACCTGTGTTTCAGGTGAATATTGAGGGATGTTACAGCTGTATGTAAGAGAAAAATGTACCCTTGGTGTGCCTTTAAGCAAATGTGCAGCTGCTCTGCTGGATACTGATCACAGCCACAAAGATCATTTCAGAGTAACGTTCCCAGTTGAAATAGCATGTAAAGTATGTGTAATCAGACGTGATACACCGTGCTATGACAATGCTGTAACATCTGCTTTGAATATAGTTCTATCACTTTTTGTACAAAACAAAGCAAACCAAGCATGGGTGCTGTGCAGTGTGCTGCCAGTGCGCCAACCCTTTTTGTGAAACTGTCCAGGATTAATACTGTTCTCGATGCACCATTAGGTTTACGATTCTAATCATCAATACTGCTTGTGCTGTGTTTATTTTTCTTCCTTTACTTTGTTCTTGACCTTCAATATTTGTGCTGTGGGAATCTAACAGTCGGAGCTCCCGTGTAAGTTATGTTGGTGATGATGATTCATGTAAACAGCAAAGGGTCACAGCTCAACATGAAGAAAAGAATCTCTTTGGGATCAAATGCTGATAATACATAAAGGTGTCATTTCATTTCATTTCTCCTCAGAGCTGCAGTTTGGTGAAACCAATGTAGCAGCAGTGTCATCTGGGCCAACAGCAGTCAGAGCTACAGTTTTCCTGCACTCATGACTTCTCATTGCTTGCTTTCTGACATGTACAGCCGACCTCAGCAGGCCTGGAAGGTTCCCAAAGGATAAAGGCTTTGCTTTGGTCCTAGTTGGATGAATCTTAGAGCTTGTCAACAAAGTGGTGACAGACAGCAGGAATTGTTTTCCAGGTCTCCCAAAGTCACTAGTTTGTGTGTGCTGCTTTCAGTTCAGCCACTTTAAAAAAAGGAAACTTGCCCAAAGCTAAATAATACAATGAGGAATTGTTCAGCATTGCCTTCGTAGCAGTATGATGGGATCCAAATGAGATGTCAGTAAACTGCGCAGGTCTATAAACAGAGATGAAAGTAGCCAAATAGGAAATGTGAACGTATATAACAGTTTTGTTGGTGTTTTGACCTACATTTCCCTTTTTTTGTTAATCTTCTGCTGAAAAAGTCTTTTTTTTTCCATAGAAATCTGAACAGCTTCCATCTCTTCATTTTAGTGACTTAGCCTGTAAAGACAATAGAAAAAGAAACATTAGTTTAACAATAGTTTGATATTGTGTGAAACTGAAATGAACATTCTTTACGTGGATGAAATATGTAACTTGTGATTTTCTATATTCTGCAATTATTATCCAAACAAATGTTTTTAAAAACAGTGTATTTCATTTGCAGAAACACCATGCTTATGTATTAATTTGCAGCATCATTAAATTAACTGAAATGCAATTACCTTTTTACCTACTTGCTGAAATGGGAACTGATCTTTTCTTTTCTGATGATGTTTGCATAGGGAATCTGAAAGACAACAAATAAATAAAGACATTGTAATTTAACATTGTATATAACATATATTTAAAAAAAAAAAATTTTTTAAAAGCATATTTTGTATCATTATCAGATGCTTTTTTTTTTTTTTAAAAAGAAGAAAATTGTATTAAAATTTCATTAAAACTAAAACGTAAATTTAGAAAGTCTCAGTAGAAAGTTCTGTGCAGCATGAATTAAACATTTTTTGGTGTTCATTTGAATGTCTGCAAAATTAATGTGTCATTACTCTCAGACAGATCCATATGCTGGTCCTAGACACATTTGTCAATTTCCTTGTGCATTTGTTCACTTTGGCGTGCACATACATGCGTACAAATGAGCTTAAAAGCCAGTATCAGTGGTTTGTCTTTGTGGCTACACAAATGTAGAGTGCTCTCGTGTGCGTCTTTTGGTGCATGTGCACGTTTTGCCACCATGTGCGTACAAGCGAGTACAGTTGTTGCATGTGTCTGAAAGCAAAGACAAACAGCGTCTGTCAGCCTGTCGTCAAGCTGCTCCAGTGATTGATGTCAGCGGAAACACTCAGACGGCTGCAGAGGAGCTCCTCACCCATGAAAGACAAACTACATATGGGTTCTGTCTTTGATGGACAAGTAAGCAAGAAGACAAGTGTCCAGTAGAGTCGCACTTGATGCAGTCATAATTTTATTTCTAATTTGGCTTTAACGCATAGCTCAGATTCTCTTCATTATATTCACAATCAAATGCACACCGCGTGATAACTGAGTTACCATTGTCACATTTTCTGATGTGTTTTTGTTATTTATTGTCCTTTTTCAGCTACATTCCACTGAGGAGTGTTTCATAAATACTTGCAATCATACAGAGAGAGCTTTTAAAAGCAGTCTGTGAGGCTACTTTTACATTCAATGGCCAATAAAAAATGATTTATCTGTCATTTATCAATATTAAGCATTAACTGTATGGTACCATTTAGTATTCTTACCATCTGTAACTGCTGAACCATTTCCTCTCTGTAGGCAAGTTCTCGTTTCATCTGATCTTGAAAATTATCTGAAATTAATGCAAAAATCAGTCAGATCACAATCATCACTTGAGTAACTTATGAAGACCAGTCAAAAATAGATGACAAAGGAAAGGGGTTAGGAAGATGAGCAGGATAAACGTATCAGACTCCAAACTAGGAGGGGCAGCTCTTTTAGAGGGTGAAAACAGGAGACTGGGATGAGCGCAAAATAAAAGACTTACGGAAGACGGGAAATGGTGAGGTGCCCTTCAGAACATGAAACTCCTGTTCCAGTCTTCTCCTGAAGTCAATTTGCTCCAGCAGGACCTTCTGAAGCTCTTCTGCAGATCAACAAAAAGTAGGAAAAGAAATTAAAAATACAAGGGCAATGGTGACCAAGAAAAAACAAAACTAAACAGAAAAAAACATTTGTGCATGCTGTCAATAAGTGGTAAAAAAAAAAAAGCTGCAAAACTGAGTTACCACATTGGTCTTTACCTTTCTCCATGTTTTCAACATCCTTCTTTAGTGGCACAGGAGATGCAGCACCTCTGCACGGATCACCTGAAAGAACAAAGACACACAATTATGTTCATTCACAACATACAAGAAAAGAAAAAGGGAAAGGTATTCACACAGTTTAAATTTTAGCAGCATTTCTTGAGGTTTTAGCTTTTCCTTTTTGCACATTTTATTAAAATATGAAAACTGACAGTCAATCCAGAGGAAAAAAAAAGACTTTAATATTTTCTTTAAAGAAAATACATTTAATTGCAAGAATGTGTTAAGATGATAAAGATGATTTTCTACTTCCACAAAAAAACAACACCACCCCCCCAAAACAAAACAAACAAACAAACCGGATAAAACAGCAGCAACACGGTGCCCTTCCAATGAGAATTACCAGGCGCAGCTCTATTAGTGGCTATTTTAAGTTAGATAAACTAAAAGTGTGGACACAGAGAGTGATAGGGTCGGTACAAATTCAGGTATAAATTTACAAAACTAAGGACATTGAGCTTCAGAAAACTAATTCATTTGTGGACGGAAGCAAATTCAATCTGATGGGAGCAAATTTGTGTGGAGAAAGCATTTCAGGTTGACTGCAATAAGGGTATTACGCTGTCTATCTCATAAAATAATTTAAGGAAAATGAAAATATTTTCAAATCAAATAGAATTGGTGCATGTCTAAACTTTAATTAGAGGTAATTACTCCATAGTACATTGAATGTTATGTGGAGCACCTCAAGTAGTTATCAGACAATACAATTCGCCTGCAAGACTGAGTCTCAGAATCACAGCCTGCATTCATTCACTAATTTCCTCTCAGTCTGTATGTATTTATAATCCTGCTTTGCTTCCTCTTTCTCATTTATCTGATAATTAGTGAAGTTTTGTAATTCACTCTTTGACCTCTAGGTGTCAGTGTATGTTTGCTGAATGGAGAATAGCGCCTCTTATTACCATCTGCTCTTAATATTCTACAGTCTGTTCTTGCTGTCAGGTCCAATCACAAAAGCTGGAGTTAATCAATCAAAAATCTATTACAGCTGAAATAAGAGACAAGAGATCAAAAAAAAGAAGAAGTAAAAGTTCTACAGACTGTGAGAAGGAGCACAGCTGTTGACAACTGTTGCATCGTAATGTGAGCAAAGTTATGTTTTTTGTCAGGTGAATGGCTGTGTCCTGCATCGATGTGTCATGTAAGCCGAAGCAAAAAGTTTAAGTGAATATTATCAGTATTTTCACTGATAACAGGATTCCCATCACTTACATGAAACCTGTGTACCTTTTTATGCACTGGACGCTGAATCTAAGTATTTCTGTAGAACCTTTCTGCTGCTTCAAAAAGCCTCTTCAGTGCGTGCTCTTCTCAAGTTCAGCCGCTTGAAAGCGTCACATTGTTGTGTGTAACCGAGTAGAAATGTGCACGTATGTGTTGGTGCTACAATGAGGCATTTACTGCCTTAAATGAACCAATCCAGCAACCTCGATATGTACATTCTCCTCTAGTCATTTCGTGTCCTGGCTCCTTCTCATGCTTCTCATTTAAAGAAGGGAGAGTCCTCCTCTCTCTTCCTCTCTCCTCCTCCTCCTCCTCCTCCTCTCCTCTCTCCTTTCCTCTCCTCTCTCTGTCTCATTTGACAAGCAAATTTGCAGACAGTGCCCGAGGATAACAACCTCGTTTGACAGTCAATTAACCGTGAATAGTCAAAGCCAAGGCGGTTTGCATTACATAAATGGAAAATTAGATTATTTTTTCTCCCTAGAAACAGAGGGAGAGTTTAAAGACAGTGAAGGGGGGGTGGTAGGACTCAGAGGAATCAGGCCTTCTAATCACGTAGAGCTTCCCACCGCCCAGGGAAACATTTGGCAATCAGGGGAAAGGTGGTTTCATTTAATTTGTTTCGTGTAATTTTTCGAAATACATTATACATTATGTGCAGGAATCATTACGGTGTCTGTATGTGTAGGGGTTGAGGGAATGGGGTGGTGAGGGGGGTTAGATATAAATGTTGGCACAGATGTCATAAAGCACTTTTAATGTCTTCCTGACACATATAAAAAGGCAATAAGCTGTGATCATTTTCAAACGGCAAAGGGTGTTTTTGCGCTGAGAAAGGAAAAAAAGGCAATTATGCTGGCGGAGATATGGGTTTAGGATGGAGATTGCCAGCGCGCTGCTTATCTCTGAGCTGATGTTTTCTTGTTGAACTATAACGGCCCCCCTAAGAGTACCAGTCCTGGTGACAATGCTGCTGCAGAGAGCAGCCATGGCGGAGTGGCAGCACAAGAAGCTTTCCACTGCTGTTTCATTTCTGTGTGTATTTATATGAATCTCCTTAACTCCCCATCTGAGAGAAGAGGATGAGGTGTAATACTGAAGACTGTGGAGCTTTCCCTCAGTGTGTTAAGTATCCTAAATGCATTTTATGAGATAAGAAAAAAATGCCATTGTAATCTTTGAACATCAATATAACAGTTTCGATCAGCATTATTAGCTTTATGGATGCTTTCATTTCCTCCTGAAGTATTTTTTTCATGATTTCACAGGGGATTTAGTGATGACTTGAGATCTGATGTCCTGAGCAGATTTAGAGAAGCTCATACACGCCTTCATCTCCAGCAAACTTGACTACTGTGATGCTCTTCTGTCTGGTCTTCCTACAGCTTCAGCTCATCCAGAACGCTGCTGCCAGAGTTTTAACTCTGATCCAGAAAAACTGAGCACATTACTGCAGTTCTGAGGTCCTTACACTCGCTACCAGTTGCCTGCAGAATAGACTGATGTGTCATTTTTAGTTTACAAATCAATTACTAATATGGGGCCAGAATCCATCACTGACCTTCTTGTAGAATATAAACCAGTAGAGCTCTGAGATCTTTAGGTAGCAGTCAGCTGGTAGAACCTCCAGTTAGGACC
>JBAMYA010000004.1:12108507-12136721 GCA_037176975.1 Arrhamphus sclerolepis | reverse complement strand
ACACACACACACACACACACACACACACACACACACACACACACACACACACACACACATATATATATATATATATACATACACACATAACATTTAGATATACTTTGTCAAAACTATTTTTTTTAATAGTTTTTTTTTTGGGTTTAAACATAATTGATATAAAAAAACTGAGCATTTTTATTTAGTTATTGTGTTAAATGAATTTTTGGCGTGTCAGAAAGTCAGCTTATTGATAAAGCTATGTGTTTATTATATTTTTTTATTACTTTTTAAAAATCGTCTTTGATCCAACTAGTTCTAAGAATTGTTTTGTTTTGTTTCGTTTTTGTATTCATGTCTCTAAGCATATGCCAGTCAGGTTAAAAGGCTGCCAGATATCGAGACTGTAATTTATTCTCACTCAAACAGCGCCCTGATAAACATGACAGGATTGCTTTTAGGCTCAGCCTTAAACCGTGCGTGCGTGCGTGCGTGCGTGCGGGCCGCTGCTGCGGCTGCGACAAGGAGGAAAGCGCGAGCCCCATCTGCTTCTTTTCAAACCAATTTAGGCTGTCACCGAGCGCGCTTTTGTGTCGCGGACGGACGCCACGGGACAAGAGAGGGAGGAGGGCGTGACGTCACAATAGAGAAATGAGGAGAGAAGAGATGCAGAAACCAAAAAAGAAAAAAAATATGCAGAAACCCAAATACTAATAACCAACATGAGGGAATGGCAATTCGGTAAAGTTGTATTTTTCTCCAGCCATTTCTATCTGAAAGAACGTCTGCTGCGGAGTTTGGTTATGTTTATGGCAGTTTATGGACATGCTGATTTAAATCTCTGCATAGGAAATTTTTATTTATTTATTTTTTTTATGGTTACATTATCTCCTGCAGGATAATAGCCTAAATAAAGAGGAGCATAATGAAAACAAGCGTTTGTCCCTGAGAAAGACGTCTCTGACATGTTATCAACATCAGAGCATGACTAAACCACGTGAAGCAGGAAAAGGCTTTATTGGAACACAAAAGCTCTATTAGCCCCGTTGGAATACATTTCACTTTTTCATAATGCATAAGTCGGTACCCCTACTGAGAAATTAATCATGCGTTTTAAAAAAGAATTGCTTGTGTGACCTCAGAGGGTCAAACTGGAGAGAAAGAAGGGAGAGAGGCAGGGAGGGCCCAGCACATAATAAATTAAGAGCTACAACGCTAAGTGAGCTGCAGACATTCAACATCAAATCTGTCAATAAATGACGCATGCCCGGGTGAGTGATTACCATATTAAAATGCATCACACCCGTTTGTCAGAACATACGGAGTCAGATCTGAATAACTACACAGCACTGATTTTACTTTCTCTTCAAAATGACTTTTTAGGTATCCAATGGCTGATTTTGAACATTTTCTTAAATTGTTCTCGTAGGCTTTTTTTTGTCACTTTTTTTTCCTTCTTAATTTCATTAATATCAAATGAATCCATCAGGAATATCCCAGTCTGCTCATATTCATTTGTGGTGGATTTAAAGGCAGATGTAGGCTACAATATGGTGCGCCATCGCCCTGCATTCCTCACTTTAAATCCTTACTTAATGCTGCGCGTCTTTTAGCTTATCTGGAGCGAAGATTTACCGTGCATACTATTAACACACATCTTAGAAAAATAACAATCATCATAATTACGATTATTGAGAGTGATTCTTTTTTATTTATCTTATGAGGTCCGTCCATTTCCCCTAATGATGAAAAGCCTTGTGGATTTAGATCCAGAGGGGACGTTTGCGTGCACGCGCACCCTCCCCACCACTACCAGCAGCAGCAGCACACGTGCGGGTCATTACTCTTTCCTGCTTCATGGAAGCATCACCACATTGTTGGAATAAAAGAATGCAGGAACATTTACAGTATTAGTCCTGCCATGTTACAGCTTATTAAACCACATTATCTCACTCACGGCTCAATAAGGGCGTCTATTATTTTTCTTTACGCTTTTCAGTTGGATTCTGATTTTGTTTTTACACTGTTTTTTTTTCTTTTTTTAAATATTTCAAACACACATAGTCTGTTTTATGTGCCAAGCATCTGTTCTAATTAAGCTTTTATTCGTCATGCCTCCATGTTTATGGCGGCCGCAGCATCCCCGTGAGCGCTGCTGTCCTCAGTTTGTTGGATGTGAGCCTCTTGCCTGAGGCGCTTGTACCAATTAGGAGAACAGATCAACCACTAAACGTTCCCATATTTCACTGAGGATCTGGAACATTAGCCAGTGGATTATTACGAAATTTGCTAAATGAATGTGATGCAATATAAACAAATGTTATTAGACATGAATGACTTAAATTCGCTTTATGGGGAAATATGTGTGCTATATATCCCACTGGGCCTACCGCTTATTGATTTAGGTTTTCTTTGGTTTAAAAAAAGAAAAAAAGACAAAAAAAAAAGAAGTAAAATTTGGAATATTCAGAATAGTGTTCAAGTGGTCGGTGTGTGTTTTCCCTCTTGAACTAAATGCCAGACTAGATTAAGTTATCATTTAACAAATAGGCCTCTGCAGTAAAAAAAATGTTCTCTCACAATAATGAAACTCCCCGTCCAATGAATATTAAATTGTTACAGACATGTAACAATTAGGTCTCAATTTAGTTCTCTGAGTTCGCATGACAGTAGAGACACACCACCAAGCCCAAGATTAATAACTACTCCCATTATTTATTTCTTTATGTTTTAAAATCAAAACAGAAGACATCCAGTCCAGACTGCTGGTTAATGAGAGGTGAACATGCATGTTTTACTTTGTGATTCCATCTCAGGAAAGAGAGGGTTAATCCCAGACCCTGACTCAGAGGACCACATCCTGGCTGTACTAAATACCTGTTTTGGACTGTGCAGGTCCTTATTTTAATTAACAGAAAAATATATTGACCTTATCCTATTCAGACAGGGCTTCCTTTGAGACAACAGCTGGTTTTCTTAGCCTCTCCGCTTGACAGTGGAGCAGACCAGTAGATTACAGAAAAGTGAAATTTACTTGAAAAATGAGCAAAAGTAATTCTTTTTCATAAACAGTCAGTTAAAACAGAGGTTAAGAGAAACAGCTCCTCTCCTACTCAGACCTAGAGTGTGTTTGTGGCAGCTTCTTCAACTTTAAAGTGGTCTTCTGATTGATAATAATTTTGCATTTCACTCATATTTTCTTGGTTGTACTTCACAACATGGCTTCTTTTTTCTTTAAAGGACTAAAAAAGGATAGTTCAGAGATGGCGATATTTTATTTACTGGACGATGAGTCCGTAATTAAAGGATTGCTTGACTTTTAATGACCCCTGCACACAAGCAAAGTTGTGGAAGTTATTTTAAGTGGAATGAGTAATGAGACGTTAACAGTGAACGCTAAGCTGAGGCCAATTAGCTCTTCTGTGCAGACAGACTGTTGGGCGCTACAGTGAGCTTTAAAGGCAAGCAGTGAGCCTGCAAGGTCAGAGGAGGCAGGGCAGAGTTAGTGCGTGTGCATGTGCATGTGTGTGGATATAGACATGATGGGAAACTTTGCTGCATGTGCTGGACAGGATTTGAAGTACCTGGTCACTCAGATCTGCAGCACGTTGTTACTTATAGGGTTGAAAAATATTTAAAAGATTTTGAGATAACTGACAGAAAGGGCTATTGACACAGCAGATCGATGTTGAGGATGATTAGCTGCTGACATTCCTGTCAAATTTACATTATCACTGAATTGTGATGGACTGTTTGGCCAGCAGGCTGGTTGTACTGAATATCTGTTCTTGTTCTTTGCAGCAAGATGTTGTATATCTTCTATAAAGTCTGTTGAGGAGAGGTTCATCTCATCGGTTGGGGGAACAGCTTCAGAGTCAATGATTTAAAAAAAAAAAAAACTGTCCTGGGGACTGTTCTGGAACCTCTAGTGCTCATTGTGCAAATAAGGTTATGCCATAAAATAAGAAAACATATGGAACAATCCAGAGAATTGTCTTTCCAAACACAGTGATTCAACAACAGAGTCTTCACACAGCGCTGCAGGAGGTCCTTTCTGACCACAGCTCCAATCATCTGACCCACTGAAGAAGCTTAAATAACAAAAGTTACAGAAACCTATGATTTACCTTATTTAAATTAATTGAGTTGAACTGCAACAAAAAAGCTCTGATACTAACCTAAGGCAGGAAATCTATAAACTTATACTAAAACTGTCGACAGTAATTAATGTAACTTTCATTCATTTAGGGGGTGATGGGACCAATGGAGCCTATCTAAGCTGTCAAAAATTAAACATAAAGGAACAATTAAAATTCCCCCAAATTCTTTGATATTTAAAAATTCTCTATTGTAAAACTCAAAATCCACGCTTCCACAAAATCTTTTGTTTTAGACGCTTGTGAAACAAGAGCTGATTAGAGCAGAACTAACGAGATGTTCTTCTCTGTTTAAAGTGATTTTCTGTTGTGTTTGTGTTGAATGTGTTCAAGAATACAGTTTCCAGCAACATCAAGACAATATAAATATGTACCACATGAGTTTACATTTTTAAATTAGAGGGTGTTTCTGGTGGTTTTAAGTAACGCAACTCCAAACTGGAGAATTATATACATTTTCTTTTTCTCCATTTGTAAGTGTTATGTGTCACCCAATAATGGTTAACAGCATTCTACAGCACTGCTTGTATAACTAATTCAGATCAGGTTTTCAAATGGAAAAAAAATAGAGAGGGAAGGAGGGATGGAGAGATTGGAGACACGTGACACGCTGTGAGACCTCTCGTCCAAGAGAGTCATTCGGCTCTCTGCAGGGTGTCAAAGCGGCACATCTCGGCAGGGAGAAGATAACTAACCGAGAAGATCTCATAGTATCATGGCTTAATTTTCTTTACTGGGGAATAGTCGGCGCTAATGTAACTTAAATAGGCTATTGTAGAGCAAACTGCGCAGTTTTATATGAGACATAAAATCATGGAAACTCACCAAAAAGGAAGATTGGCACTTAGGCCTGCACAGTGCGTTAAAATGGATTCTGAATGAATTACCACAAATGTTTCCCCATAAGGCCTGTACTAACTATTTGCTGTGTGTGTGTGTGTGTGTGTGTGTGTGTGTGTGTGTGTGTGTGTGAGAGGGAGGGAGGGAGAGAAATTATCCTCCTTTGAGGAAACCTGATTACAAAAGTGTTAATCACGCCCCTTGATGACGATATTGCAGAATAAGAATACCATAAGATAATAACAGGTGAAAGAGATGATGCACTAGACTCAGATTATCAGCTCATTCAGCAGCCAATGAGCTCCTAGATTTCAGCTATGTCCCGCCTCCTCTGCTGTTAATTGATGTGGCACTGATTTGACACACATTTCAGAATTGCAAATGCAAAAAGGAACTGCAAATAAGAAAGACAGTTTGAAAGAAGAGACGTTTTCAGGACTGCAGAGTGAGCGCAAATCATCACGCCTAGACCACCATGTTTTCCAGCTGATATTTTTAATGAGATGATTTCACTGATATACAGTGTTTAGTTTTTGATAAACGTCCCCATTAGGACTGGCGTGTCCAGAAGATATCTTCCTGAAGTCTTTTTTTCTTTTTTTAGGTTTTAGGTTCAAATACAAGCCATATTTGTTAAGTCATTAGCTGTAGCATTTCACATGCTAACTGGAGAATATACAGCAGGGTGTCAAACTTGATTTTCTCCTGGACCACATCATCACCATGGTTACCATTAAAGGGCCTGCTTATTCTTTACTCTTTCAACCTCTCTCTCTCAACCAGCTACTGTTTCAGATTTCCTGCTATAGTCCCTAGATTCAGACATTTATAAATAAATCAATTTCAAATTTCACAAATATGTGACTTCTTTTTGTAAAAAAAACTTTCACAAATATTACAACCTTTATCATAAAATTTGAAACCTTTGAACTAAAAATTTTAATTTTGTTCTTGTAAAGTTACAAATAAAAAAATGTCATAATTAAATATTTTAAAAAAATCACATTGTTTTAAAATAGCAAACTTTGCAAGAATATGAAATAAATTGAATTGCAAGATTGCAAGATTGTGTTTTTTTGTTTTGTTTCTAAATAACCATAAACTTTCATATAATAACATTTTTGACTTTTTAAAGTAAAATTACATTTTCTTTCTGGGTTGGAAAACGCTGCATCAATGTTTTGCAACATATTAACATAATGATGTCTACTTTTTGTCCTAAAATCACAAATTTTAGTAAAATCACAACTTTTGACCAAAATTTGATATTTTTTTTGTTGTAAATCTTTTACAAACGTTTGCTAAATGGTGACTCCTTAATGTAAACCAGCTGCTCTCCACCTCAGTTATTCCAGTGCTGATTTGAACGGGCAGTTGCTTTGAAATTTCCTCAAGATCAGGCAATAATCCTTATAAAGAAAGTCCAGCTGCTGCTGCGATACTTCAGCCTGAACCAGTTTACCTGCTGAAAAAAGTGAACTTTATTTGAACAAACAGGTCTAGAATACACATTTTGACCTGTCCTTATGTTACCTTTGAAGCAGGTGTAATGGTGTGTTAATATGATGTAGGATGTGTGCCGTATTCTTGAATGTAAGCTGATTAATCCATTATCACCGACATCATTCATTCATTTCTACTGATGGCAGTGAAGAGGAAAGATTAACAAATGATCCATACAAAAGCTGTGAAAAGAATGACTCATACTATTTTTTTTCCAATCAAACAAAAGCAGTCCGCTGTGGTAATGAAGATAATTATGAAGAAATCGTTTTCCCTCATAAACTCGTCCATCTATACGCTAATCTGGAGTTGAGCAATTTTCTGCAAATGTGCACCGCAGTCTGTGACCAGAGTCAAAATGTTCACAAGCAGGAGGTCAGAAATGGACCGAGAAAAGTCTGCAGAATATTCTGCTTCTGCACTTCATTTCTAAATTAGCAAAGATATAAATGAGCTAAATGCAGCCCACACACATGTTCAAGAGCTGAGTCATTTATAGCTACATCTATTAATTACTTCAGTACTATTAACTTTTTGATTTGTTCCAGAGGTTTAAGCCATATAAGTGGCATTAATATTAAAGATGATTTAAAATGTGTCATAAACATCCTGTCGTCTAAGTTACATTTTCAGAAGAAAGGTTTCACTGCATCTCTTGGCTTCCTCTTTGCAGATGTATCCTGCAACAGCCGCTTACACAAGATCTTCAGGAGGAGAGACGGTAACAAGCTTACTCGCATTACTTAACGCACCATCGCGCCGCTGATCGATTCCATTAAAGTGTGTCTTCTTCTCCAGTGCCAGAAGCTGGAAGCGTTCCATCAAAGTCCTCCGTGGCCATCCCATCCTCCAAGGCCCAAGAATTCCTGGCGAAGCTGAGCAGAACCAAGAGGAACGTTTGGGATCGGAGCAGACCGGACGTTCAGCAGTGGATCATGCAGTTCATGTACATGGGCTTCGATGAGCAGGTGAGAGTTCAGGTTTCAATTCAATTCAATTTATTTATATAGAGCCTATTTACGACAAGTCATCTCCAGGCACTTTAGCCAGAGCATGACCCCCGAGCACATGGCAATGACATCAGTGGTTTGCCCAACACCTGGCAAAAACTTAAAATTAATTAATTCATTTTTTTTTTTTCTTCTTCAGTATTTGTAATAAAATGCACACACAGAGATGCATAATTTCCCCGATCAATGTAATTAGTTTGGCTTTTTTCAAAATGAAACACTTGCTGTTCAAACTTTTATTTACATGGCAGTGAGATTGTTTTGTATCATGAGTCCCAATAAAACACTTTCAATTTTTATTTTAATAAGGCATACTTTTTTTTTTTAAAAGGATGATTTCTTTGTCCCCAAAAAGGGAAGCTTAATGCATTCAATTGAGATTTTTTTCTAAATTTGCAAATTTTGTAAAAAAAAAACCAGAAATTTGCTGTTTTGCACCTGTAATATTTAAAAATCTTTAATTCAGAAATGTAGCACAAATACTGTTTTTTCTTTGTTTTTTTTCTTTTTTTTTAGGAAAAGTATTTAATTCAGATAAAAATGGGAAGATTTTTTTTAAAGACATAAAATATTTTAAGTTTAAAGAAAAATGATACTGTTAATTTAAAAAAAACAGCAAAAAACATTTTTTAAAAGACAATGATGTTGTAAAAAAAAAGAAAATATTTAAACATGTTTTAAAAGAAAAAAATTAAGCAAAAATATTTAAAAAAAAAAATTATGTTGTAAACAAAAGAAAAAAATTTAAGAAAAAAATAATTTAAATCAGAAAAACTGAGGATATCTTTTGTCTTTTTTTTTTTTTAAATAAAAAGACAAAATATTAAGATATTTTTGAAAGAAAAATTACATTGTCAAATCAGAAAACTGAGTGAAAAAATTCTTAAAGATATTCTTAAAATGTAAACAAAAAAAAGTTATTTTTTCTTTCATAAAATAATTTTAAGTAAGAAAAACTGAGCTGGATTTCTTTCTTAAAGACATAAAATATTTAAGTATTTTAGAAAAAAAATTCTGAGCAACTTGTTTTCCCATTTATTTATTTATTTTATTTATTAACTTTAAGTGACTGCAATATGCTTCCGTACCCAAAAACCAGCACTGAATATTTAAATCTGACAGCAAAGGAAGAACATGCCTTATAAATAAATAAAAACACAAACACATGAGTCGGTAAAAGAGAAAACTCTGAATCTTTATCTGAGTTGTTGAGTTCACAAAAAAAAAAAAAAAAAAAAAGATTGACGTAAACATCGGACATGGTCTGACATATAAAAGAAGCTCTTCAAGAAGCACAGTCGTCCCCAAAATGTCACTTGGGTGAAAGAATAAATACAGTTGTGGAGCTGAATAGATGAAAACACGAGTTTCCTCTCTCACACACAAACGTAAACCCACTTAGAAAATCAGATTTTGTCTCTTTCAGGTCATTGGCTGTCACAAATTCACTGGGGACAGTAAGGAATGGAGGGAAGAGATAACGAGAGCAAAGAGAACCAAATAACACCCTACTGCCACTATTTCTGACAGCTGACAGCATGAGTTTCAGGCAACTAGAGCAGGATTTCTCAGACAACGCCAAACATGACACCTTCTGCATATGCCATTTGCTGTTTCTTCCTTAAAAGGCCAAAGCTGTCAAAGGCTTGGCCTTTTCAGTGTTTGCCTTTCATGCTCGTCTATCTGCCATCGCTGCGCCGTCATAGCGAGCATCTTATCAGCTGCTGGTGTTGTCTATTAACCAGACATTTAAGAGTTTCCAAACATGTCATGTCTGAGGTGTTTTTCCTCAACAGAGACTGGAGGCTGACCTGTCATACTGGAGGGATCACGCACGCTCCTTTGACCACGGACGCCAGCATCACTATGATGAAAACGCCCCCCTCGGCCCCCGGGACGCCACTGCTTACAGACACGGGGCAAACGTCAATTATGACTATTATTAACAAACACTAACGGCATTTGTGTTTCCATCATTTCAGAGGACTTATAAAGTGACTTGTGAAGTGTTCTGACTTACTTCTTTTGTCTGTTTTGAGTATAATGCCCCTCCAACTCTGTCGCTTCAGTCGTAATCTAGTAAATAATAATTTGCATAAAACAGATCAAACATTTACCTTAAGTTTCAGCTCAGCCTTTGGTTGTAAATAAAGATGTTGCTCTTTACTGCATCAGTCTCCTGATTCTTCTTTTAATTGCACTTAACATCATACCCATCCTCTCATCCTGTCAATATTATTACACAAACTATTGGAAATACTTTATTAAAATAGCATTTTCACATCAAAATAAAGTCGCACTTCCTGACATGAAGTTTCACAAACACAATGGCTTTTTTCTTTTCTTTTTTTCTGAAAAATAGACCCAAAAACCCCACAAACAAAAACAACACGTGTAATAATGCAGTAACAGTCTTTCTTGGAAATTTGCACGTACAGAGAGCTGCTCAGAAAAAAAAAAAAGTCCAGTGGAAAAACAAAGCGGGACAGCTCTTCCTCCAGACGACAAACAACATGAAACGGACGAGATAAGCCCAAAGCACGGCTTCACAGTCTGAGCTGTTTGAGAGGCGGTGAATTCGACAGCACAAGCACAAAATTCCCCCGAAAGGAGGCTGGATTTCAGCTCTCCTGCTTCGTTCGTGAAAGGCTGGTCCGTCAGTCACATCAGGAAGGCCTCGCCACCGACGGAACTGACTCCCAACAACAAGGCAACGCTTCCAGAGAAAGTCGTCTCTGCTTCTCGAGAAAGAAAAAGGACACTGTTCCAAAAGTGCACTACTCACAGCAAAGGTACGTCAAAGAGTTGCCTTCTAAGAAGCTTCACATCTCTGCTTTCAGAAGAGAGAGCATCAGTTGTGTCTGGGTCTGCCTTTCTTCATGCGGGCGGCTTTAGGTTTGGGGATGTACTGGTTGTTGGCCTGGTGCTCCAGTTCTCTGCTGAAGTACTGGATGGTTTTGTTCAAGCCTTCCTCCAGAGGAACCTGCTCAACACAAACAACCAGCATCACTGCACTGCCAACCCAACACGTTAATGAGAAATTACATTGTTAAATCAGAAAACAAAGGAAATGTCGATTATAAAAAAAATGTTTTAGAAAAAGAAAATTGAAATCAGAAAAACTGAGCAGGATTTCTTTTTTTCCCAAAAAAAAAAAAAAGCATAAAATGTTTAAATATTTTTTTTAAAAAGAAAAAAATACTGTCAATTCAGAGTAAACTGTGCAAATCAAATCTAAAAAAAAATGTTCTAAATAAAAAAAATTAAAAGTTCCTCGCTTTCAAAAAAAAAAAAAAAAAAAAAATCAAGTGATTGCAATATGCTTCCATGCCCAAAACACACACTGCTAATATAGCACTTAAAAATTGCATGTTACAGACAGATTTATTAAATGCTGGGTTCATACGGTATGATTTCTGAAAACTGAACTCTCGAACATGACACTCTACTCCAATGACCTCCAGTCACCAGATCTCGATCCAACAGAGCACCTCTGGGATGTGGTGGAACGGGAGTTTCGCATCGTAGATGTGCAGCCGACAAAAATCTGCAGCAACTGTGTGATGTCATCAATAAGCAAAATCTCTGAGGAATGTTTCCGAAACCTTGTTGAAAGTAAGCTATGAAAAATTAAGGCAGTTCTGAAGGCAAAAAGAAGACCTTTTAGTAGCGAGGTGGACCTAATAAAGTGGCCAGTGAGTGTAATTATCTATTGATTTCTCGTTGTGCGACGTGACTTGAATTCAAACTGTGAAAATTGTACAGTGTGAACCCGACATTAGACAAAAGGCATTTGTGTGGGTTTCCAGGCCTGCCGTACGTACCACGGGCTCCCAGCCCAGCAGCATCTTGGCTTTCCGGATGTCGGGTCGTCTCCTCTGCGGGTCGTCCTGGGCCTCCGACAGGAACTGGATCTGGCTTCGGCTCACTGCGAGGATTTAAGCGTGTGTGGGTTAGGGAGTATGACCAGGGACAAAGGAAGTGAGGGAAGAACATGTGATTATGATTCTCTGTTTGCGACAGCTGCGTGTTAATGGTTATTCTCGTCTCGTCTCACAGCGGGATGTGGGGCTGATAAGTGCCTCGTGAGCAGCTCTGACACGGTTAAACGCACACTGAAATGTCTGAACGGGCAGCAAGAGATAAGCAGGCGACCATGATTCACTAAACAGCGGGTTAAGACGGCAGCAGTCACCAGCGTGCAGTTATCGCCTTACCAACAAGACTTTTGATGAGCTGTGCAAACTCCAGTATGGTGTGCTCTTCTGGGTTTCCCTGCAATACCAACATTTACTTCCATCACATCGGTGCAAACAAGACAACATTCACATCGTATTGATCCCCTGACAATTTCAGCCAAAGCTCCTTTTTCCAAAACAGTCGGGTTTGATGAACTCACCAGATTGACTGGACTGCTGATGTTACTGTTCATCAGCAGCACAAGACCATTCACCAGGTCACTGAAAGACAGAGAGCAGGAAACTAAGACACTGAGGTCTGAACACGACATCAAAGAGAAACAAACTACTGAAGCCCTGTGATGTACCACCACTGAACCTCAGACTGCCATGACATTCAATTCCAGTTCAAAAATACGTTATTAATACCTGAAACTAAAATATGTATTTATCTGTTTATTCATTTACAGATTTCTACTTTAATTTTTTTCTGAATACGGCAGATAATATTCTCTATATTAATTAAGTTCATTTTCAAGCTGCAACTGTCAGCATGATTTAGCATGAAAGCAGGAGGGAAAACCTACAGAGAAGCTCCAGCTTGTGAACAAAATAAATAAATAAATGGGAAAAAAACGCGAGATCGCCTTCGATGAAAGACTGGAAAGGGTTTGAATATTTCTCCGTCAGCGGTTGGGAATTATTCAAGTCTCCATCTGGAGGACGACCGGACACCCGCGATCTCCGGTTCCTCAGACGGCGCTGAATGAAGAACTGTCACTCATCAACAGCTGATGTAACGGCTTTTCTAAGAGATTAGTCTGGGAGAGAAGCACCACAAATCTAAATGTCAGAACTTTGCTTTGCCAAAAAGAAGCGTGAAGTTAATCATGTTCGCAGGCGCCGTCCACGTCTCTGAGGCATTCCGGCCGGTTGCTATCAAAGTAATCAGTATTCCAGATCTTTTTTCTTTTGTTTGTTTGTTTTTCTTGGAGAAACTGGCGCTGTGTGCTCCAGACCTCAGAACCAAAGGACAAATCCACAAGCCAGGCTCTGAGATGGTACGAGGTCATCTCAGTGACCTCAGGAAAGGTTGTTTACACTTCAGAGCTTTTGATTAATGCACAACACACGCTGAGGCTTTTTTGTTTTTTTCCAGGGACGTCCATGGACGACCCCCCCCCCCCAAAAAAAAAAGAAAAACAACTTAAAACCAAACTCTGCTCATAAGAAAAAAGCACAGCTGAGTAAAAGTACATAAATAAATACAGTTTTGTGGATCTCACTGACTGATTTATTGTGGTGGAATATTTTTCATATTTTGCCGACATGAGCTCGTTTTAACTCTCATTTTACCACTGAGCTGTCAGCAGACAAACTCCTGATTAAACTCTCAAATAGAAACTGTCCATCAACAGTATCAAGTTAAAAACCTCCCAGGATAAAGCAAAGCTAAAGCCACAAAGGGATGAAGGCAGCGGATCTTTGGACCTGGACAGTTTTACGTGAAGTGAAGGAGGAGTTTAGTCGGAAAAGGAGGACGTGGGGGACATCACGTAATGGCTTGATGAGATGGGAGAGTCTCAAACGCTCTCTGATCTCTGAAATTAATCTCATTATGAGCAACAAACATATTGAACCTGAAACTCTATCCCTGCACCTTAAACCTAATTCCTTAAAGGAAATGATCCTCAAACACACTTTTAAATAACAGAAGAAAAAGAAAGAAAGAAGTCGTGCTGGAGGCAACAAAACATAATTACTGAACAGAATTTACTGCGTGTGCAACATCTGCCCGAGTAAGTTTTAGAGGGAGAGGGCCACTAACTTTAATATTAAACAGAACACATTGAATTCATTAAATCTATTGAACTATTATAGATCAGTGCTTTAAGGCTGCAATACAAGTTTTTATAACATACCTTACATACTGGAAGGCTCTCGTTTGGGAACCAGTACCATACACCTAAAGGAAGAAGAGACAGATTTAGATTGAATTGGATTATAGTGAATAAGCACTTTCATTTCATTTCATTTCAGCATATGAACACAGGAAGATAATAACAGAAGGCAAAGATAATCAGGTTATTCAGCAGCCAATCAGCTACACACGCAAGAGTTATTCTGTTTGGCTCTGAGAGCTCAATCAAACTATTAGTTTTGGTGATTTATTTATTCATTCATTCATCTTTTTCTGCGTAAATGGGAGCTTTGTGTTCTCACAAAGAAGAAATGTCTTGGACAGTTTCTCTTTCGACGCATCTTCTGTTAAACGTAGAAAGAAACTCAGACTTTCAGACAGTTACATCTTCTTACTGTTGAAAGAAATTGTACTTAAAGAAATTCTTTGAATAATATGACTGTTTACAGTTTTGAGAGAAAGAGAGATTTTCAAGCCAAACTGTGTTTTATTCAACGGAGACTGGATCTCATCTTTTTTTGTCTGTAAGAAAAGAAATGTTGCAGTGGAGGGACTGAACAGCAAACAAAAAAGAAACAGCGCAACTGAGAAAGATGGTTTGAAAATGCAGGTGTTTTAGGAACGACAGAAGGAAAGAGAAGTGTAACTGAGAAAGACGACTGAAGTGTCGATTACAGAATCTGGGTTTTGGTTTGCAACACATTAGGCTCTAAAATAAAGAAGAAGGGGGGAAAAAATTCAATAGCAGCAGCCGTCATCAATCACCGTCTCACTGAAGCTCCTCCAGTGAGCTTATCTTCAAAATGCAAATACTAGAGTCTGGTGTCTGTTACAAACACAGAAGAAGGTAAACAACAACAAATGACTGGACACTGGATGCAAAAAGAAAAAAAAAGTTAAAAATACTTACAGTTAGAGGTTCTCCTTGCAGAGCCTGAAGGATGAAATTACTGACAACACGTCCATCATTCATGTGCATTCGGGAGCCAAATGTGTTGAAGATTCTGGCGACTCTCACCTCCACTCCTTCCTGCAAACAGAGAACAGCGAGCAAGCGACTGAGAAACATCCTGCCGTTATGGATTTCATTTTCATTCCTGCACCAAACTGATGATTTCCAAATAAATGCTTACTGCTGGACAAAAGAAATGAAAAAAAATTAATAATACTAGCGGAATTATTTGTAAGTTGTTTCAGTTTAAAACTTCATCAAAAACAATTTGCTGCTGGAACGCAGAGGAACGGAATTAGATAAATGTGATCCTGACTTCATCTGACACCACCAGCAAATTAGATCTGATTTGACTTTCTTTCTTTTTTAAGATACGTCTCAGGACAATCTGAAATTTAAAAAACACGTTGATCCATACAGGTTTCCTATGGCCAGTGTTGAGGACAGCTGTCTGTCCATACGATAAATAAGAAACAAAAGTTTAAAAAGAAATCAAACTGAATTTTCTTAACTTTTATGTGTGCTTTCCTTATTCTGCTAATAATTCTCAGGTGTTGGTCAGCATCAGTTGTTACACATTATATATACACACACACACATATGCTTCACATCTGGGCAGCACTGAGTCGACCAACTTGTGGCACCTGTGAACAGGTATTCCAGCCCAGGTGATTTGACAACCTTCCACAATTCCTCTGCATTTCTTGGTTTTGCCTCAGAAACAGCATTTTTGATGTCATCCCACACGTTTTCTATTGAATCAAGGTCCAGGCGTTGGGCTGGCCATTCCATTTGTTGGTCTGGAACCAAGATGCTGCTGCTTACTGGTGTGTTTGCGGTCGTTGTCTTGTTGAAACACCCATTTTAAGGGCATTTCCTCTTCAGCATAAGGCAGCATGACCTCTTCCAAGTATTTTGATATAATCAAATCCCTGGTATGCGATAAATAAGCCTGACACCATAGTAAGAGAAGCAGACCCATATCATGATGCTTGCACCACCATGCTTCATGGTCTTCAGAGTGTACTGTGGCTTGAATTCAGTGTTTGGGGTTTAGGGTGAAAAACTGTCTGTGGCCCTTGGACCCAGACAGAACAATCTTACTTTCATCAGTCAACATGTTTCCATGTTCAACATTCCTCTTTAGGCCAGTCAATACGTTCTTTGGAAAATTGTATCCTCTTAAGCACGTCTTTTTTTTCTTTTTTCTTTTTTAACAGTGGGTCTTTGCGGGGGCTTCTTGCCGATAGATTAGCCTCACACAAGCGTCTTCTAATTGTCACAGAACTCACAGGTAACTGCAGACCGTCTCTGATCTCCCTGGAGCTGATCATTGGCTGAGTCTTTGCCTTTATGGCCGTTGTTCGATCAAATTGAATTGTAGTCTTCCGTTTTCTTCCACGTCTCTCTGGTTTAGCTTTCCATTTTAAAGCACTGGAGATCATTTCAGTTGAGCAACCTATCATTTTCTGCACTTCCTTTTATGTTTTCCTCTCTCCAATCAACGTTTTAATTAAAGCAGGTTGTTCTTTTGAACAACGTCTGGCACGACCCGTCTTTCTCAGGTTTTCTGAAAGAATTGCATGTACATCATGTGCTGGCTTCATCCTTAAATAAGGGCAGAATGATACCCGTTTCTTCACATAAAGAATAAGCTCACTGATTGAACTCCACACTGCTATTATTTTGAACACGCCCCTTTCGCTTAATTATTCAATTATACAGACTCAGGAGCATTCATATCATGAATGTTGGGTCTGTTGGTTTCTCTGACTCTACTACACTTACTGGTACATTATATACAGTCTAATAATATGATTTATATAAAAAACAGTGATTGATCTGGTTAGTTATGTTGGACTGCTATTATTTTTGAACACAACTGTACATATATATATATATATATATATATATATATATGTATGAACACATATATTTATATATGTACAAAATGGGGAGAGGACTTTGATGTGATGTTGACAGCTGAGACGTTGGACGTCTGGATGGTAATCAGCGGCAGGGATCTCTTAGAGATTGTGTTGGATGAGGCCCATCTCATTCACACATGGTGAGAGAAATCTGGTAAACTTGCTCTAACGTTTGGATTACGAGTGACCATGGCAACCACAGATATTATATACTATGTACATAGGAGGCCCACAACGTCCAATTTTTTTTTAAGTAGCTGGAAGGAATATACAGAATCCTTTTCTGCATTTTGCTTTTGATTTTCAGTGAACACTACCAAAGGACACAGAAGAAACGGTCTTTGGTCATTAATGGATCCCAGAAACAAAGTACCTGCCGCAGGCAGAGCTGAAAACGTCACCTTCTTCGTTTCTCTGATTGGTCGTAGCGCTAACCAACCACATGCAGAGGCAGTTTGAGAAGTAACTATTGGTACCGCCTTTTGGATGAGGAGGTCCTACGGCTCGTTTTCAGACCCTACATCTGCCCAGATGTGACTGATCTATCAGACTACTTTTCTCAGATTTCTTCAGCTATCAAACACCAGCTAAATTTGGAGACTGTGTATAAGAATCATTACAGGAATTCACTGAAGTCTCCCTCTGTCCTTGACGCATAGAGGAGCATCATGAGTAATTAACTTTTTGCTATAATAATAAAACTACCATCAGACGAAAAAAAAAAAAAAAATCAAAAAGAAAAGAGTTGATGTGTGTTTATTAAAAGGTGAGGAGGGCATATTGAAACCTTTTATTGTCCTGGGCAGCTACATTGTATGTGAGAGAGCCTTCAATCAGACTAATATAAATTGGCTCCTCTGAAAGAATATGCTTCTGCCCCACACAAGACTCAATGAGGCCAATTACATGATTAATTTTAACACTGATCCCACAGAAAACGCCAACTTTATGAATAAAAAGAAAGAAAGAATAAAAACAACCTTGGCCTTGCTAAGTCATCCTGCATCACTACAAACTACCTTGGAAGGGAAGTAAACCCATATTCCAGTGATAGAACATGAATAAAAAAATGAAAATTATGTAGATTGTTCTACGGAAAACACAGAATATAAAATTCATGAAACTCAACCGGTAAACATATTCAGATAGGTGACAAAGAAGGACAAACTAGACAAAGAGACGCGTCTGAGAAAGGAATGCACGTTTCCACTTGGTGCGCACGTGTCAAACTCAAGGCCTGCAGGCCAAATCCATGAGAGCGTACAAAGACGAGCAGAGACTCATAACTAAAACATGAAACTTGATTCAGTTCTGACGTCAAAGTGGAATAACTGAGGTGGAGAGCAGCTGGTTGATGTCAAACTCACGATTTAGCAAACGTTGGAAAAAAGATTTTACAATTAAAAGCTGCTCACTTTTGTCAACACTTGTGATTTTTGTCAAATTTGTGATTTTAGTGCAGAAAATTGAAAATATACCAAAATTTACAGTTTTATGACATTTGGTCTAAATGTTGCACAAAAAAAAAGATATTTTCTAAGAAACAATTGTAATTTTATGTTAAAAAGTCACAATTCTGTAACAGTTGTGACTGTATGATTAAAAAAATAAGTCTTGGTTTTTGAAAACATGTCTTTTTAAAAAAATAAAAAGTAAATTTTTTAATTTATTTATGAATTTATGATTTTTAAATAATGTATTTATGATTGAAGAAAAATGTGATGTTACTACGAAAGTCTCAAATTTATAAGAAAAGTGACTTTTGTGACAAAAATTCCTCTTTTTATAAAAATAAAATGATGCGATACTGCCAAATTTGTCACACTACAACAAAATTTGTTCTTTTTTTTAAAATAAAAAGTCAGCCATTTTAAATGTTTCAATATACAAAAAACATTTGCAATTTTAGTACAAAAGCCTCAATTTTATCATAAAAGTTATACATTTAAAATTTCACATTTGAAATTTCTGGAACTTTGGTTGAGAAAGTACAAATGCAATATAAGACTATCAGATTATTATCATGAAATTGAGGCTTTTGTATGAAAATAGAATTTTTCCAGTACAACTGCAAATTTAAAAAACTGTTGACTCCTTTTCGTAAAAAGAGTAAATTTTGTCATAAAATGTTGAATTTTGCAAAATCCAACCTTTTTCTGTGGAAAGTGAATTTTCGTCATAAGATCCCAAATTTTTACAAAAATCATGTCCTCTATCATTTTGTACTTCTGTCTCAAATTTATTCACTTTTTTACTTTCACAAATTGGAAAAAAAAATAATTTTTTTTGGTATAAAAGTCAATTTTGTCATAAAACTGCAAACTATGAAAGACTGAGTTTGTTTCTTTTTTTCAACAACTATGACATCTTTATGTACAATCACAAATGTCACAAAGCTTTTTATTTTAAAATAGCTTTTTTTTGTTGGAGCATGTCAACTTTTTGCAACATTTTCACATAGAATAACAAGTCATACAATTGCTCATCTTGAGTAATTTCAACGTTTTTGTCCTAAAATCACATTTTTTAAAATCAAAAAAGTGAATTACAAAACACAAAACAAAACAACCAGTTTTGATAAAAACTGTTTGTCACAAAATCTTTTGCAAACATTTGCTAAATGATGACGTTCTGACATAAACCAGCTGCTCCCACCTCAGTTATTCCACTTTTTGACGTCAGTACTGAATCAAAATTTTTCAAAGCATGAAATTGATTCATTTTGTTCTTTTTAGTTAATATTTGCAGAGGAATAATAATCCTTCCCGTCTCCTGCCTGGTGCTGATCACCAACCTTCATCCGGAGGAGAGTAGATTTAATGAAACCTTAAAGCCTGGTGCAAGTGAAATAAACAGTCATTTGTCAAACTGGTGCACAATAACGCGTCAGAGGACACAACCACCCAATCATCCTGTCGGAGGACAACTCACTCTGCCGCTTCTCCCCGGCTTCCCAGAGCAACGCCATGGACCAGGAGGCCATAAACTTTTTTTTTCTTTTTTTAAATCAAACATCAAAATCCTAAAAAAGAAAAGAAGAGTAGCACCATCTTGCATAAACATCAAATTCAGCAGAGTAAACACAAGTCAATGAAGATTCTGGAAGAAAAAAGAACAACTATAATTATCATGACATGCAGCTGTTTACTGCATCAACTGGCAGTCAAAGATACATTTCTTGCATTAATAAAACTTTCTTTTCGCCTTAAAAACACCTAAGTAATGGGTTTTTAAGCCTCATTCGCCACCTTTCAAATGTTAATGAGTTTTGATTATATGACTGTGCAGTAGATGAAATGTGTGATTTTATCATCCATCTACATAACCAACTGACAGCTAGGTTTTTGAAAGGTGGCCATTTCAGAGATTCCTCCCAATAAATGTGGAGGGGAAAAAAATAAATTAATGAGCCACTGGGGGAGAGCAGGAGATGAGGCAGATAAATAAATATCACCTGCCTGAAGGACAAGCATGAGGTATCCATCATATCTGATCATTAAAGGCTGCTGTCAATCAAGCGATTACCAAAACGGTTTACATAACTGCTGGTATAATCAGCTTTTCTAAATTCTAAACATCTCATCTCGGGTTCAATAACAGATATAATGACATGCCTTTACCAACACTAAACTGTCCTCTCAGAAACAGCTACTTTACAAAACAAAATAAGCAAACAAACAAAAAAACAAGGCGGAATAAGCAGAACAAATCCTTACATTTTCCTCTGTCACACCAACAGAACACCTCACCACTGTCCTACAGCTCTCATGTGTGTCCTGCATCACTCTAACATACTTCTCTCCTGCTCCAAACTTCCTTGTATGTCTATAAAGACACAACAGAGCTCCCTCTGACCTTCTCCATCAACATCCTCAAAACATCAGTAGTACGTTTTTTTTTTTTTGGCATGAAAACATACATACTGTTCACAAATTCTCACTCCTGCCCTTAAGTCTACCGTCCACTACTCTTTCCACTGCATTTGGATTTCATTATTCACGTAATAGTCCACATGACATTATCATCATCATCATCATGAATGTTCTTACCTGCTTCATGTAGGCATAACACATCGTCTCTGCGACACGTTTCCCCTCATCGTAGCACGCTCGAGGACCGATTGGGTTAACGTGTCCCCAGTAGTCCTCGTTTTGGGGGTGTACTTCTGGATCTGAAACAGAGATATTTGAGAGTTTTTAATATGTTTTATGGTTTTGCTTTTTTTTCTCGTTTCATCACAAACACACATCTTGGTGGAAGTTTTCCAGCAAATCCAAGCAACATAAATGTAGGTTGTTACGAGTGTCATTTTTGAATATGTGCATTTATCTGTTCAGACCAAAATCCCCCTTTAAATCAGTTTTCCATAAAAGATAACCCTCTACCAAAAACTGAGGCTGAGAGGTTAGAATGAATAAAAATGTGGATATATATATGACGAGTTTTGCCTTTAAATTCAAATAAACATGTTAGTAGATTTTAAATGTTTTGAAAATATTGATGTGACATTTGCTTCACACGGTGAAGCAAATGCTGTGAGAGGCAAAAAATGTGACATCACTGGCTCATAACGGAAAGAAAATGCTGCTTCTCAAATGCAATTAGTCCGTTACTGAGTTAAAAAACATAATTTAGTCGTCCAGGTGAGACTGACTACCAAAGAAGGCACAAGTTCATGTTGCAACAACATTTTATCAATGATTATTTTTTTAATTTGATTTAAAAGTCATATAAACGTCGCCCAGACTGGTAATTATGCTGGGTGAAAAAAGAAAGAGGCAGCGTGCAGGAAGCAAAGATCAGGCAGCAGCGCCTCCTATGAAGGTGGATTTCTGGAGACGAACGTTGATTTTAAACCAGGTTTACTGAGAACTGTGAACGGGTTGACTTCATCCACAGCAGGGTGTCAAATTCATTTTCACAGAAGGTCACACTGGCCCTCAAAGGTCACCTACACCTAAAACATATTGTTGTTAACATAAATATTGATATTTATTTGTTCAACTTTCAAATGTTGTCAGGGTCATGCAACGACATTTTTCATTCAAGCCAAGTGGACACTTTCAGTAGATTGACATTATTAACACAATTTTTTTTAAAGGAATTTTGCAAGATTGCATTTTTGTTTTCATTAAGTGAAATATTGACTTTTGCAAATTCAAAACTTTGACAAAAAACTATTTCACAAATTTTTGCCGGTTAAAAAGAAAATCTTGACATGTTTAACTCAGCTTTTGCAGAGTTTTTAACTTAATACTAAAACTTTTTGTCGTAAAATATCGACCTCCACAAAAGTTTTAACTTTTTCATTTAAAATCACAACTTTAAAAAGAATAGGACGGACTCTTACAACTTTTTGACATAGAATTAAGTTGAACAATTGTGAATTTCCATATATGTTATAAAGCAGCATGCACTTTTATATTAAGACAATCATTCATCTTTTAAACACTGATGGGCCACATAAAATGATGTAGTGGGCTGGATTTGGCCCACAGGCCTTGGGTTTGACATATGTGATTTACGGGATGGACTAACAGTTCAGAGTAAGTGTGTGTTTCCAGACCTTTGACTGGTATTATTGGAAATGACTATTCAGGGTACTTAAAAATGGCCTCATAGCATCTTTGGTATTTCTCCCAAACTGCAAAATTCTGAGCCAGTTTGTTGCAGGAAGGCTGACTGACGTGATACTTAAATAGTGCAATACTGATCTTTATTCTGACCACGTGGAAATCTTTCATTGATTCTGTGTCAGATCTGCAGCAAAACCACAATTAACTGACTTTAAATCGTATAATGATTGATGAATGATTTAATTTGATCCAGAGGGTCTGCACGCCTATACTATCTTTACATATATATATCTTTAGGGCTAAAACTCAATATCAGTTAATCTTTACACCCCCAGTAGCTGCAATCCCTGAGTCTCTTGTCTATAAAAGAAACAGGGACATCAACAGCACTGGAATAAGAAAAATGTGCTGAGCATAATGATTGTGTGGCTCATTGCCTGTAATCATGTCCTTACAAAAAAGTACATTGTTTGCTAAGCATCCTAAAGGGAGAGGTTGTATTCAGATGAGTTGCTGTGAAAGATAAACTTCATCACTCGTATATCGCTGCCCCTCGCATCATAAATACAAATTAACTCGCGTGTATTCGGCAAACTGATGAACCCTCTAGGATTTTCTTCAGCAGCGGTGGCAGGCTCTCCAGGGAGCTGTGGCGGCGTAAACAACACTTGACTTCAGATTTTTCTTTTGCAGTGAATGGCCAGTTGAAAATGGCTTTTTAAAGGCTGAATGTAAAAATAAAAAAAATAAAAAAAGACAATAAAATTGAATAAATATTGGCATGAATAAATGTTGGCACCGGGCCCTATTAACTTAAACTACCGATATGTTACGTAACGTTAGCTGGCCAATGATGTTCCTCGAGTGTCTGTTTTAACCCTTTTACACCCACAATAATAACAGTCCACTTGGTCTTTATTCTCTTTTTTTGGTCAATAAATTTCTCCAAAAAAAGTATTCTTTTGCCCATTTTTTCAGGATAAATTAAATTTTTGAAATCTTTCAGGAAATTGTCATTTATGATAAAGATGCTTTAAACTGTGTGAAATAACATAAAATGAAGAAAAAACTGAACTGAATTTTCAGCAGGTTTTGTCTTTATAAACACTGTAGATGACCATATCCAAAGCTTTTGAGACGACAAAAATGAAATTTAAAATATAATACAACAACACAAGCAGTTTTGTTTGCCTGGACCTTTTTGATTTCGCTTATACTGCTTGATCCAAGTCCAGAAATGACCAGGCGTTTCTCTCAGGAATGATATTTCACTTCACTCTGAAAATACTATACAGCGAGAAAACATCGAAACACCATGAAAACACCCGCAAACACCTCTATCGTGAGTTATCTATCTAATAAGCCTATGTTTTCTCCGGTACGTCACTGCCCGGTTTTCCAAGAGGACACTGCTTTGACTCTCTGACCTGGTGCCTGATGTGATGTCACTTTCAAGGCCTCACTGTCACGAGTAATTAACCTTGTACTCACACCCCACCCCCTCCTCATCCCCCAAAAGAGTAAATACTGAGCATGACAGTTATCTGTAGTTTACCTTAGTACTCGTGAGCACCCAGGAATCTGCTGTGAAGGTGGAGTTATACAGCGGTGGTGTATTTGCGACAATTAAAAATAAAACAAAACAAAAAGCCCCCACCCCCCAGAAATTTGAAGGAGCGGCGGCTAGGATTTAGGAGTGGCTCCTAAATGAATGTAGAAGAAACACTGCCTTGGGACCACCCCAAGATACACCAAGGTGGTGAAACTGCTTTCCTGTGAAACCGTTTGCTATAATGTGTTCATCTAGAATAAATAAGACTTGCATATGGCAGCACTGTGTGTGTGTGTCCCTCTGCAGAGATCCGGTCTGAGACCTGACAAATCGACCAAAAATTAAAAAAAAAAAAGAGCTAATCAATCTAATATTACAAGTACGAGCACCAGAACAATCAGGATTTGTAAACCACAGTTAAAAATGTGTGGGATGAATCTTTCTTACCTCCATAAACCTCTGAAGTAGAAGCCAGAAGAAGTCTGGCACCAACACGTTTGGCCAGGCCTAAAAACAAAACAAAAATAATAAACACACAAGGATATCAAAAACCTTTATTCTGATCTAATATCAAGTTTACAATGAGGCAGGCCAGCACAAACTAGATTCAACTAAGGAACAGAACAATGAAGAAGCAGCACCATGGCAACAAACGTTTCTGGACTCAACCAATGGAGGAAAATTAAGGAACTTTGACACAATTTATTTTATGATCTTTCAAATGAGATATACAACAATGTTTTTTGTTGATACAATGGCATCCAGACCAGACGGGATTATAATATTAACACTGATGATAAAAACAAAAATAACATTAGACATCATGTAGTACACGTGTGTCAAACTGGAGGCCTGTCGACCAAATCCGGTCTGTCACTTCATTTTATCTGGCTTGCGAGTGCATATAAGGACAATCATAAAATTATGACCATTTCTGAGGAAATTTCAATGTGAATGCCCATTTGATTCAGTTCTCTTGATTAAAAAGTGGAATAACTGAGGTGGAGAGCAGCTGGTTTATGCCAAGAAGTTATAATGTAGCAAATGATTTGACAATGAAAAAATGCAATCCATCATGTTGGAGTTTTACAAAAGAAAGACCCCAAAACAGATTCTTGACTTAAACTTGAAATAATTGGTGCATGATCCATAGTAAAAGTGAGGAAATAATAACCGAGTGGTCTATTATCATTACTGTGGGGTCATTAGGAAATGAAAATCCATCTTCATCAAGTGACTACCACTGTTCATTATTTAAATAGCTACTAATGTCCACCTTCCTTTTCTGAGCTGCCATCTCTGTGGACTCAGGCGCCACCCAGCACAGTTTACTTCAGCAGCCGGCACATTTACTTGACGGGCTTCAGAGCTAATTACAAGCAGAGCCAGTCCATCAGCATTAAAAAAAACCCAAAAACAAACAAAAACAAAGTCGCATTAGTCCATCTGTTTTGAAGCTGCGACTCAATAGAGAAATTTGTATTTTAGCCCTTTGTGTACCTCAACGTTTACAAGTTTTTTTGGTCCTCATATATCGCTTCTCTTGTATCATAAATACAGATTAATTAGTGTGCATTAGGTACACTGATGAACTATCAGCTGTGTAAGCCAATCCTTGGGACTGCCCCAAAAGATGCAGTGAGACAGTGAAACCATTTTCGTTTTTATTAAAAAGAAAAAAGCTAACATAGTATTTCACATTACCATTCAATGTTTGAAATTAAATTATGTCTTGAAGTCCCAGTAAAACCACCTGGTAATGCCACTGATAATTAGTGTAGCTTTGTTGTTCTTTTCAATTTATTTTGGAAGGTTTTCAAGGAGAAAGGAGGTTTACAAGCCTTTTCTGTTAACATGCTAGCAAAGCTCAGGTTTGCTAGCATCTTAATCAACCATAAATAACAACAAAATGGAGATATATATTGATATGTATTGACCACCTGTCATAAGAGTGGTGAAGGAAGGAGAGTCAGACTTGTTTTGCAGTCAGACTACCTGGAGACATTGGATGTATACCAATGTATAGTGAAGTTAAAAGTGAGGCCGCATGTCTGATGGCTGAAACTAGGCAAATTTTGGTTATGACAAGGCATATTGCAGAGAACAATAAAAAAACTCCTGTATCAAAATTAAGTATAAGTTATAGAAGTAGAATATACAGTAGTAGAAACACCCATTTCAAGGACCTATCATCTTCAGTGTAATGGCAAGTTAACACTGTATGATTTCAGTCTTCTCAGATGATAGAGGGGCAACTGTGGTAAAAAATGGTCCATCGTAGCTCTATACGGTGCTGGTAGATCAGTAACGTGCTGTCTGATTGTGTGGTTAACTCATCAGAAAGACACATCATGCCACCAAAGACTCTTATTTCAGTGGCTGTACAATAAATGGAAACATTCAGATAAATGTAAAGGTAACAAAGTAGCGGTAATATGCAGACACAGAGTAGCAAGTTTGTGTATAGGAAACATTTATGTGTTCCCTGGCAACAATTGTCTCCCTTCCAGTTGCAGAACCATTTGTGTTGGCGGAGCTAAATAAATGATTAAATAAACAAACGAATCATAATCTCTTGTCGCTTATTACTGTTAACTAATAACATGTGCTTGTAGAACTATTGTATAATAGCAATATCCCACTCGAGGTCGTGCTGTTGTGCTGAATATCAGCTCTGGTGTGATTATTAGTCTCACTAGCTTGAATGTGGGAGGTGCTCAGTGGATCTGCGCTCGACAATGCCGCCTAGGCAGAGTAGTCGAATGCAGATCCACTGAGCTTTCAACACAGAGCACATCTTCAGAAGACAAGCTGATAAAATAAATGAAAAATTCTGTATTGTTCGATATATGTGCGTACTGAACCATAATAACTCATAAATACTCACCAAGCATGTTCAGAGTTCCAATTGTGTTGGTCTTTAGTGTTTTGATGGGATTGTACATGTAGTTTGGAGGAGAAGCTGGAGATGCCAGGTGATAGATCTGGTCCACTGTAACATGGAAGAGACATTAGCAAATGTTTTTGTTGTCATACGATCGTTGCCAAAGGTTTCTGCATTGATACAAAATTTGTGTTGTGACTTATTCAGAGCTGCAACAGGGAAATAGTTCCTCCTAGCCAACATATTACACCAAATGTTAAATTGTGACATTGTATTTTGAATTTAGTGATGCACCGATCCTACTTATTTAGTCTCCAATAACACTTGGGGTTTTCATATTAATCACACTTGACATCACATAGTGGTGACAACAGAATTGCATTACATGCACAAATCAAGGGAAGTTAAGGGGAGATGAGGGGGGATAGCATCCCCCGGAAATAAAAACAACATTTAGAGGGCTTTGCACAAATTGAGTAAAATAGAGCAAGGGTGCACGCACAGATAATGACCCATCAGTAAGCGGCATAACAGGTGCCTTTGTTGTGATTTCAACATTATGGCCAAGTGGTGTGGACAGCTCGATCTGAGGGATTTTGGATTTAAGAATGCAAAAAGGAACCTTTCAGGTAAGTCAAGAGTCAGAAATATCAATCACACTTTTTATAAGCCTACCAGTATGCTACCAAAGGTGTAATCTGTGGATATGGCGATAAAAATACAGCTAATGACATTAGTTTGTGCAGTTTAGCTTACGTTTTTCTCTCTATCCAGCGAGCTAGCTGACTCAGGTTCATGCTAGTTTTGATTTAATCAGCCCGGGCTGATGATGAGATAACATTAGTTTGTCCTGGATTCTTCAGGCAACAAAAAGTGACATTCAAGGCAGGTAGGCTGAAGTAAACATCGCTAACATGAATGTTACGTTAATCATATTGAAAGGAGGAATCAGACAGCGTACTGTCAGCGCACAGACGGGTACTTAAATCAATATTCAGAATCTCATGACTCCTTTGGGAATAAAGCTAATCAAGAATAATTTGGCCACTGCTATTTTCTCCATAGATGACAGCCAGCAGCAACGCGGTGCTGGTATGACTGGGAGCTGAAGGCGACCAGGAGGCTGAGAGAATTGAAGGTTTGAGCTGGAATTCAAACCCAAAAAGTTTGTGCTAGGCATTGTTTGTGCAATTTGTAAGATTCATTTTCATATTATGTAAAATATGTGTTAATGGGTTAATTCATTAGTTTTTGCATTTGAATTAAAATTGACTTGACCTGACTTGAGAGGATTTAGATATTCATTTTCAATGTTTTCTGAGGTTTTATTTTTAATTTTAATAGATAAATTACCAAAAGATTTAAAAGTACAATGAGTATGAAGCTGCACTTTAACCCAGTGAGAATATTTGTCCTCTGCATTTGACCCCAACACAGTTGGTCTCTCTCAAGTGCACTGTCATCAGCTCAAAATACCTGATAAACGATAAATCCAACTATCCCCCCAATTTGTTTCTACAACTCGACTACTGGGTGCACATACTTATACTATACCATATACTTGCCACTGAGCAGATGGCAAGTGTCAGACACGCAAAACTGATGTGAAAAGATCAGCCTCATGGATCCCCGTCCACTAGCCCAAACTCTATACACCATCTACTTTTAACTCCAGTGTTCTCCTCATGGGGGTCCTCCACGTCGGGAGCTGCATATGTCCTGTGTCGTCGATCT